>JAVBJF010000476.1:0-243338 GCA_033439095.1 Pseudococcus viburni | reverse complement strand
CGTCGAATTCGTGTTCAGCGCCCCAAAATTAGCCTATGGCCGAATTCCAAACGCGATCCAGCGATTAAAATTTTTTCGTCTAAAAATCCTCACTTTTTTGGGCAAAAAAACGACCGAGCGATTTTACTCCCGGATCGCGCCTGGAAAGCGGTTATAGGCTAATTCGAGGTCGCTGAATCCGAATTCGGTGTCGGATTTCAGTTTTGACGTCGCGTTTTTCCGCTATTCGCGCGTGAAAATTAGATATATTGAGACGAAAATTGCGAAAATTAGCTCGACAAATGGCCGGATCGAAAAACCTACGCCGGATTCGTGTTCAGCGACCCAAAGTTACCCTATAGCCGTAGTCCAAACGCGATCCGGTGATAAAAATTTTTTCGTCCAAAAATCCTCACTTTTTTGGGCAAAAAAGCGACCGAGCGATTTTACTGACGATCGCGCTTGGAAAGCGGTTATAGGCTAATTCGAGGTGGCTGAATCCGAATTCGGTGTCGGATTTCAGTTTTGACGTCGCGTGTTTGCGATATTCGCGCGTGAAAATTGGAAAAATTGGAAAGAAAATTGCGAAAATTGGCTCGACAATTGGCCGGATCGAAAAACCGACGTCGGATTCGTGTTCAGGGCCCCAAAATCAGCTTATGGCCGAATTCCAAACGCGATCCGGCGATAAAAATTTTTTCGTCTAAAAATCTTCACTTTTTTGGACAAAAAAACGACCGATCGATTTTACTGCCTGATCGCGCCTGGAAAGCGGTTATAGAGTAATTCGAGGTCGCTGAATCCGAATTTGGTGTCGGATTTCAGTTTTGACGTCGCGTTTTTCCGATATTCGCGATTAAAAATTGGAAAAATTGGAAAGAAAATTGTGGGCTCGACAAATGGCCGGATCGAAAAACCGACGCCGCATTCGTGTTCAGCGACCCAAATTTGGCCTTTGGCCTAATTCCAAGCGCGATCCGGCAATAAAAATTTTTTCGTCGAAAATCTTCATTTTTTTGCGCAAAAAAACGACCGAGCGATTTTACTGCCGGATCGCGCCTATTGGAAAGAAAATTGCGAAAATCAGCTCGACAAATTAAAACATCGTTTGTATACTCCTCTTCGATCAAATCACTGCGTACTTAGGTACCGCATCATGTACGTAGACTTCAAACTTACTAGTCCAAATGGTCTAAATGTAGGTAGGTTAAGTAGGTAGGGTACACCGGAGTGGATTGAAAACAAAAAGTAAATAAAACATTTGTATCGTGGATTTGGACGATAATTTGCGAAGTAAATTATATTTAGTTTTGGCCGGGGGGGGGAGTCCTCCGCAAAAAAGTTTGAACACCCTAGCTCGAATGAGTTTTATGTTGAGGGTAGGTACTCAAAGTGAAATCATTTTTGAAAAATAAGATGGTTTTCGACCACAAACCTCAAAATCTTTACTTGCGAGTCTTATAAGCTTATGTTTTATAGTGCAAAATTTGCAAAATATCTCAGTCGTTACCTTAAAAAAAAAAAAAAAAAAAAAAAAACATTTTAGAAGAATATCGTTTTGCTACCTAGTACAATTTTCGACGCGTAATACTGGTCATTCATCAATTTGTCAATTTTGAGAATATTTTTTAATTAGGATTCGTTTGCGCGTAATACCTCAAAAACTGTTTGAAATACAAAAAAACACATCAAACTGCAACTTCTCAACCACCTTGTAGGAGTATGAAAATCGTACCAAATCGAGCTCACTGCGGTGTAGGAGAATGTATAAACTCAAATCGCATCTTCTGAGTAGGTACCTACCGTTACAGAACTCCTTTTTGTAATATGGTTTGAAAACCCTGATTATTTTCAATAGATAGGTATCTACCTTGGTGATGACCCTAGATTGAGAACCTGTACCTAGCTCAGACACTTTTTGGCCTAAACGGGGTTCAAATTTTTTTAGGAAGTCCTCCACTCAAAGAAAACATATGTAGGTACCCGCTTCACCGAATTTCTTTCAACGCCATGATACTAATGTTTTTTGTTTTCTTTCTTTATTTATTTTTTATTCTCTCTTCCATCCACCTAAATGTATGCATATTGCATACGTACACGTAGGTACACCTAATACACAGCAATATATATTGGTATGCTAAGTGCGCAATTATTTTGTGCAATGCGATAGGTAGGTAGGTATAGGTATTTAGCTACCGTACTTACTAGGTGAGTACTTATGAGGCAAGTACAAAGCAGCCAATGAATTTCTTAGTACCTACTATCTAGCTACCTAGCCAAGTGAGCAGGTATGCGTTGCGCACTCGCACGCACCTCTACACCCGTACCAACAATCCCACATCTATTGGTTGCAGACGAACAAATCATTCCGGCTAACTGTATGATTTCCTTCGGTTATCACGCTGTACATCAGAATCCGACAACGTATCCGAATCCGCAAAATTTCGATCCGGATCGCTTTTTACCCGAGAACATGAAAAAATAAAAACGATTTCATGGGTTTCGGATCTGGACCACGAGCATGTATCGGTAGGTTGATCTCCTCTTCTTTCTGTAGGTACAAGTGAAAACTACTAGAACGGAACGCCCCGCAAAATCATAGGAAAGCGGAAATTTTGGAAAGTACCTACCGCACTCGAGCGAGCGAGTGAAAGGCGCACACGCAAACAAATGTGTAAAAATGAGGAAGTGGGAAAAAGGATGAAGAGCGTTCACGACTCACGATTTAGATAAACGCAAGGAAAATTGGAGTGCGCGTTTCGAATAAAGAGAGAGAGAGACAGACAGACAGACAGACAGACAGACAGACAGTATTTATTTTTCGATTCATGGTCGGCATAATTAGAAACTAGGTGTGGTGGATTTGGTACGGTATCTAGGTACTTACTAGGTGCCTAGTACCTACCTATGCCTGAACATAAACGAAAGTCGAAAACGTACGTATGGTATGGTATGGCAGGTTAGGCTGGCGATTTTATAAGTTGGGCAAACGGATATAGATAGAGATACCTACTACCTACTTGCCTGGGTAATGATAAGATAAATAGGTATGTTTGAATAGGTTTTGTTGACCGTTTGTTGCGTATTTGTAGGCTCTAAATACGCTATGTTATCGATGAAAACGCAAATGGTTTACGTTCTACGAAAATACCGATTATCGGCGGACATCACCATTGCAGATATCGTTCACGTAGTCGACATGCTTTCCCGTAGTCTAAACGGATACCCAGTCAAAATATGGTACAGAGACGGGTGCGGACGCGGACGCAGACGCCACAATAAACGCTACGTACCCAATTCCTAATTCGTAAAAAACCAAAAACAACGCTCGATCGAAGGAGGGGGGAGGAGACGAGACGAGACGAACTGAGCAGCGGGCCGACTGTCTTTAACTAGGTACATCTACATATATGTATTTACCTTTAGTTTTCAGACATCACTCATGTAATTTACCAATACCAGTAGGTACATACAGTACATACTCGTATATAAACCTTAGTTACAGCACCGTGTTACTTACCTAAACCTAAACCTAAACGTACATATATAGCTACCTACGGCAATAGTTACATATTACATGGGTACCTACATAGTATGTTAATATGTAGGTACGTTACCAATTTTTTAGGTACTACCTACCATATCTAATCAATTACGAATACCTACACTTATTAGAATGGTAAATACCTACTTACCTAGTTATAAGTAGGTATGTAATGGATGTATAATTATTGTACACTGAACGAGTGTATAGTGTATGATATACTTAGGTATGTAGGTATTACGCGTACAATTACATAGTAGTACAATGGTACAATGGTACATACGATATGTAGGCATGTCTAGCTCATATGTAGGTTGAAGCGTTCAAGTATTCGGTAATAAAAATCTGAAAAAGTAAACACTTACTTACAATACCATACATATGTAGGTATACCACTATTGAAAATTTGCAACTGCAACGCAACGGCAACGCGTGTCGATGTCGTACTCGTAGTCGTAGTAAGAGGTACCTACTCTGGACACTAGACACTAGACACTAGGTAGGTACCGTATCTAGATCCACATCCAGCTACTTGTCTACCTACCTAATTCAAGTTTGATACACGACGGTCATGCAACCAACTGGCTAACGATAGGTAATTGACAGCGGCAGATTTCCCGCAAGTGAGGCGCAAGAAAAAATAAGGGCGCAAAATTCCACAAAAAATTACCTGATGGGTACCTACACTTCTCATTTGCCAATCCTGGAATTTATTTTTGGCGGAAACACTACGTAGGTAATACATATAAGGTACCTAAATATTTTCACCGTTTTGAAAAATCGAAAGATATGCTGCATGTTACGTCGCGAACGAAGTTATAAGGAAGTTAGCCCTCCACCCCCTTGAATCTCACTTTCAGAAATTCGGCGAATTTGGGTTGAAAATTAAAAAAAAAAAGTTGCGTTGTATTCGGCAAAATTTTGAAATTTGTCGAATTCGAGCAGTGTTTTTAAACTGTCAATTCTTAGTAAAATATAACATTTTCAAATCAACGAAAATATCCTAACCGCACGATCATAAAAAATGTGAAATTTTGGTTTTTGAAATCTATTGAAAATATACCTATGAACTTCGAAACTTTTTGAAAAATGGCTAACAAAAATTCAGGAGGGGCAAGGGGCAAGGGAAGAGGTGAGGGAAAGGAGTGAGATGTCAATATTAAAAGGGCGCAAAAAAAAATTGTGCCTAAGAGGCAAAAATTATGAAATGCACCATTGGTAATTTATAACTGGTATTTGGTAGGTACCTACCTATTCAAGTATCCACTGTAAGTACATATGTAAAGGTACGGTGCGTAGGTAGAGATAAAAAGTATCTTGTAGTCCAATCTAAGTATCTACCTATCTAGTTCATGAGGCGAAAATTTTATGGCGACCGACTTACCTACACATTTTTTTTTTAAATTTACGTTTTAATAATAATAAAAAAAATGCCAAGAATCTAGGCAATAATAAAACTTTTCGTAATATGGAATGCGGTTTTTCCATTTGAAATGTAGGTAAGTAAAAGTTTTTAAATTAGGTAGGTAACGATAAAATATCAATTTAAAAATTAACACGATAATGTTAAGAAAACTAGTATTAAATATATGCAACCGTAAATAGGTACCTATGTTACTAGTCCAAGCAACTATTCAGCTTCAGGTAGTATTGAAACAACCTTAAATACGGGTAGGAGTCGATTTTTTTTATGGCGAAAACAAGCTGGAAAACTACATAAAACTGAAAAAGCCCGGATTGAAAATGTTCGGTACCTGTACAAGTTGCCAATACCTATTGAAACGTTCAATTAATTAATAAAAACAAAAGGTCCGGGGAAAATTTTTTATTTTAAATCATATATGCTCATATATGGGAGTATATTAGGTCATATATGCTCATATATGGTCAGACTGGAAAAGCGGCCATACTGGATCATATATGGGATTTTCAATATATGCTCATATATGCTGATATATGAACATACATGCGTTCACTATATTCACTCATATATGCCCATATCGCACCCTTAGTGCAATAACAACACATCTCAAAAAAAATTGACCTTCGTATTTTTTCCTGAAACGTGCTCATCTTTGACCAGTTTTCAATTTACATCAAAAATAAAGAAGTTCATTTTTTTTGAGATGTGTTGTTATTGCACTGGTGGTGCGATATATGAACGAATTAGACTAGACGTGGTCATATGAATCCATGTGCACCCAAAATTCAAGTTTGGGTACAAATGGATTCATATGGCCACGTCTAGTCTAATTAGTTCATATATGGGCATATATGGGTGAATATAATGAACACATGTATGCTCATATATCAGCATATATGAGCATATATTGAAAATCCCATATCGTCCCATATATGATCCAGTATGGCCGCTTTTCCAGTCTGACCATATATGAGCATATATGACCAAATATACTCCCGAATATACTCCCATATATGAGCATATATGATTTAAAATAAAAAATTTTCCCCGGGGGTTGGGAACAGAAACGTACCTATACGTATAATATATTAATACGAAGTGAATAAAAAAATTTTGATAGATTTATCGAGCACTCAAAACTTCAACGGAAACGAAATTCACGAAGTTTTAGCTCCCATTTAAATAATGGGTCTGGTGCATTTATTCCACCGTTATGAGATTTATTAGATACATTTTGTACCCGAAGGGTCAAATCAGGGGGGGAGGAGCTTTTATTTCGAAGGTTTTCATTTCTAAAATCAAAAGGCACGATGAACTTGAACAATAGTGTGAATGAATCTGGGAAATAAGACGACTACGGGGGGAGAGGGATACAGCTGGAGCTTCAAAATTTTGAAAATCTGTACAAATGAAATTTCGCAGTAGGTACCTATTAGACCATTAGGCTGAATATATTTACTTAAGATGGGAGGGGATAAAAATGGAGGAAGAGTGGCAAGTTGGACATTTTCAAAATTTAGAAGCGCCAGAACACTAGCTCTGAACTTTTGAGTACTTTATTTTTCCAACTTTTGGTCACACTGATTCAAATTATTGTCTATTAATTGTTCTCCGTGATAAGATTTAAGATACCTAACCGACCAGCCTACCGCCATGAAACGATGATCACGATAATCCTAGAATAGAGACTGCAGAGTAACGCTGGTTTGCCTATCCCCCAGCACCCGAGCACCGTGAGCGAATGGAGCCGAACGTAAACAGCAACAAAAAACGACTAAAAACTATCAACAAAATCGCCGCTTGGCGCTCATCAGCAGCTGATTAGCGCCAAGCGGCGATTTTGTTGGTAGTTTTTAGTCGTTTTTTGTTGCTGTTTACGTTCGGCTCCATTCGCTCACGGTGCTCGGGTGCTGGGGGATAGGCAAACCAGCGCTACTCTGCAGTCTCTATTCCCGCAGATGATATGAAAAACAATTTAAAAATTCCAAGTTCTTAAAAAAATCGGCTACACTTTTGCAATGATGAGCGGGGATCGGGAAGGTACCTCATCAAATTGTAAACAAAGCTGGTCATCGAAAATTCGAATTCGTAGTATCGTCCTCGAATGAATTGAAGACACGTAGTAGGTGCATAAATAAAATGTTTCGCTGTTTCGGATTCCAATACGAATTCATTTCGTGTTTTTATTCGCAGCTCAAGAAAAATTCCACCTTTATTTCATTGTATACCACTGCCTATCATTGCCTAAATCGTCATAGCCATTAACGTCCTGGACTGGTAACAGTTGTCTAACGTAAGCTTAGCCAACACAGCCAGGAAAAAAAAAACATTGGCTAAAAGCATCTAAAAGCTAAAACGCTCAACCATCGACAACGGACGTTGACTGGAATTAGGTACAGTGTGACCTAAAACATAACATACGTTACGTAGGAAGTAGTCGACAAAAAAAAAAAAAAAAAAATACATAAAAAAATACAAAAATACAAAAATGAAAAATTCTGTATTGAAACAACTTTTACGAATAAAGTATAAAAAAAACAAGGCACAATTTTGTTTTTTAGAAGGCAAAATTACGTATAGGTACAAATAACTTAAGATATAATAACGAACAGTTCGATGATTCTATGAATGATGTTAACGCGGGAGTATTGCATTTTGAGTAAATACTCGTAAGTACATACCTACTCGGTACTCGTACTCGTAGCATACCTACACCAGTACTCGAACAATACCTATTTCATACGCACACACGCGCATACTCGTGCGGTAAGAAAGTATATAATAGATGTGGATAACGCTGGGCGACGTGGGTAGGTAGCTAGGTACCAGGTAGGTACTTAATTACAGACATACCTATTCTTAGTAACGTTAACGTAGGTACGCGGTTTCCACTCAGTCATTCGCGAAAACTTAATTTCTTAAGAATTAAGTAAAGGAGATCACGTTTTCTTTGATACATGTACACGTACACACACACGCGCGCATCACACACACACACACACACACACACACACACACACACACACACACAAACGTGTACTGTATAGTTACATACGCACGTAAATAGGTGGTGCATGCGTATGCTTATTACGATGATAACGATAACGATAAAATGCAGGTAGCAGCCGAATGAAAAAAAAATAAAAAAAATACGTACTTACATGAAAAATACTAGGCGTAGTTGAGACAAACACAAATAGATACCTAAAGTAGATACAGATACATATGTAGTAACGATACGACCGAATACGAATAACCACGAAACGAATACAAATACAAATACGAATACGAACACGAACACCAACAGTCGAACACACGAATACAAACACGAACAAAAAAATAAATATGTATATATGAAAAAAAAGAGTCGATAAAATTGGCGGATAAGTGCCTACCTACCTACCTACCTACCTGCGTATTTCAAGATTCGATAACGAGCCTCGAAAACGAAGGTATGTTCCATGTGGTACGGTAAGTACTAAGTAGCACGTAGGTCTAGGGTACGGGTAGGTTGATATCGGTGAGGTCAGTCGATGGCTCTGATTTGAGCGATAACTTTACCTTTCCACAGCGGCAAGAACTCGCAATCGTCCGTAATCTCTTCCTGAATGGGCTGCATTTCCAAATCTTCGCAAGGAGTCACGAAGTAATATCTGAAACAAACGGACGAGAATTTGCAATCCACGTATGATATCGGAGTGGGTACGGAACTTTGCGCGCATTAAAACGCGTAACGATTCGATCGTCCAGGAAATCACCGCTTCGAGAAATAACTCGTCGCGTTCCCGTCTCGCGACTCGCTACCGTTCTTCGCAAGAGAATGCCTCGGAAAATCAATCGCCGCACTTCGGAGGTTTTTTTCACCAAGTATTTAACCGGACCGAAGGTTCAACGGAGGTTCGACTTCCAGACGATCATGCAATTCGCGGGTCTCGCGAATGCGTCCAGTCGTCTCCCTCCCCCCCCACCTTTTTTTCTCGAATTCTTTCTCCAACCATAAAATCGCGAGCGGTCGATATGTATCTACTTTTACGTCGCGTCGCAGGCGTCCACTCGCCAACGCAATAGCGAATCATTTTCCGCTACGTAATTGTCCCTTTTTCTCACCTCTACGATGAAGAAAAAGTAAGCAGCACAGGTAGCTCCAAGTAAACGCTTTTTTTTTCTTTCAACCCTGCTGAAAAGTTGGTTTCAACAGCAGATATAGGTAGCCAATCTCTTCATTGAAAACTTGAATACATGTAATGGAGAATCGTCTATACAGATCTTCACTGGCGAATGGAGTTAACGTTCCATTCTTTCGGAGTATTAAAGGGACGAAAATCGATACGAACGATTTGAGACGAAACGGAACGAAGCGAACCGAATTAAAGCGGACCGGATTGGACCGGAAACGAAAGCGAAAGGAAATTAGGGCCTTCTAGTCCCGAGTTGGGCAAGAATATCGGATGATGGGATGATACACAGCACGAGTACGCGGTGTAAAGAGTTGAAAATAACAGCGAGCAAAGGAAGCAAAGAAGCAAAGAAGAAGAAACAAGAAACGATAAATGAAGGGCGACGAAGCCCGCTTACCGATAACGACCCTTTTTCGGCATGTAATCTTTAAACTGTCTCAGCGTGATTGGACTGCCGGGTATACGCGACAAATAAGGCATCTGTTCGTCGCTGAAATTATATACGACCGTCGTGAAGCAAGATTCGTCACCTTGTGCTTTACGATTCGCACGCGTCAACGTGCTCGGTCGATGCGTAACGGACGCTTCAGTCTTGGAGCCGGTTTGAAGATGCGCTACTGGGCCGGCGCTGCAAGAGCTTTCGCAGCTTTTCGAACAGCCACCAGCCACCGTCATTCTACGTAAACAAAACAAAATAAATGAAAACAGACCGTACGGTAAAGAGAAGTACCCGGTTCACGAGCAGACCCGATGCGAACAATATGAACGTACGTCGTCGGCAGTCTATTCAGCTTCGGTCCTATCTCTTTGAGCCGTCGTCGAGTTTCTTCCAATTGAGTGTCGGTATCGACCGAATGGAACGGAAACGGCGGCATTGACGGATCCGCGACAAACGGCTGCCCCGGTAAAACGTTTCTACAGCTGGCGGAGCTGACTGAGCCGCCGTTGCCGTTGCCGTTGCCGTTGCCTTTAAAATCAGTCGCGTTTCCTGTTGATCGAGTACACCGCGTTATTTACACATTTTTACAAGACAGCAGATCGCTTCCATATACCGAAACCGACACCGACACCGACACCGACGCGCCCCATGTAGCCAAGTAGCTACAGCGGAGCGAATATATACAGTCGGTGGCGCGTACATGTACAACGTGCAGTCAAGTCGAGCCGAGCCGGGCCGGGCCGGGCCATAATCAAGTCGCCTGTGGCGCAAATCGCGAACTAGATTCGCCTTGACTGAGCTCGGCTCGGCTCGGCTCGGCTTGGCGGCCGCCGCGCCGTACAAATACGTACCGGTTTTATTTCGAGACGAGGTCGAGTTATGCGGCTGGTGAGGGACCGCATTCCCTCTTGTTTTGTGTTTAACGAAGATCGGTACTGCGGCCGAGTCGTGTTCTTCGACAATCGCTGTACACGTGGCACCGCAGCCTACGGTCGACATTGCTGCTCCCGCTGCAGTAGCAACCGCCGCGAGTCCAGGTCCCGGCGGTACCGATCCTGCTGCTGCTGCTGCTGCTGTTGCCGCCGCCGCTCGATTACCGCAAATTCTATTATTGTCCAATAGCCACGACGAAACTAGCCTGTAAAACGATATCGCGCAAATGCACGTTTCCGCACGTCGTCGTTAAGTTAAACTACTGAGATGAATCAGTTTCGCGTTGCGTTGCGTTGCGTTGCGTCGCGTCACTAGGCGAAATGTAAACAAAACGCAACACCACGAAATGCAACGCTGAACGGTAAAAGCACTCAATCCGTCAACCGGCGATCAGATGAATACATTTGTAGGTAGAAGCGACTAGTAATTCTAACCAGTGGCGTAGCCAGGATTTTGTCAAGGGGGGGGCAAGAACGAGTTTTTATGTCAAATTTTCTGCGGGCTTTTTGAAACATAGCAAGTATTTTTTTCATGGCGTATTTTGTAGTGTACGTATAACTGAGTCTGAGTCTGAGTCTGAGGTAGCGGGTGTGTAATAAAACGACTGTAACACAATGATTTATAGGATTTTTGGAACAAACGCTTTATACTGTCTAAATCTGAATTAGCCAATTTTTGTAAAATTCCAACTTTTTGATTCTGCGAAATAAATTTATTTGAAAATCAGTGATTTTTCACTGATATTTTATTTAGCTAAAATTACTGAATTTTTTGACAAATTGGAAATTGATTCAGAAATCAGTACGTTTAAACTAAAATACCAGTGAAAATTACTAAATTTCGATGAAAATTATTTCACTAATCTGAAGAAGGAAAATCTCATCAAAGATTGATTCAAATCGAAAGGATGATACTGTGTTCAAAAAATAAAGACAGTAAAATACTGCCGAAGCGAAGCGAGGGCGAATGTTTTTTGGAAAAATCATGTTTGAAAAAAAAGGCCATGGGGCCATGGGGGGGGGGGCGATCCCCCTGGCTACGCCACTGATTCTAACTACTAGCTGCTTTAAATTCGGTATCGTATCGTTCCACCCAAGCAAGCAGTATGTACTAAGTACATATGTATGTAGCCGAGTCCTTACTGATACGTAATTGTACAGTGTACGCGGTATGGTTTCTACGTACGCTAGGGTTACTACGTTTGTTTTACGACTCTGGTGGCACCGGCACCGGCACCGGCACCGGCACCCATTACGTGCTATTTCTTACATGCCTAAACCTATACTTGAAAACACGTACTTTTCCTTATACTGCGGCGATTGCGGTGTAATGTTGTCGGCGCGACTTCCAGAAACAACGCTGACGCCGCTGTCGGTGAGCGTCCTTCGACTACTGGACCACGTTTTGCCAGTGCCACGCGATGAACAATGAGCAGCGCCGAAAAATGAACCTGCACGCAACGACTCGATCATCAAAAAGAACAAGCATAAAATAATCCATCTAAGCAAACAACGCGACGTGACGCGACGCGACGCAAGCGCGTTACATACTCGTACCTGAAAAGTATTCCGACGTATAGGATTCGTTTTGCTCCGGCATCGATTTGCTTTTGACTAGAATGAGGCCGCCGCCGCCGCCACGATGACGACGCTCGACACCTTCGGCCGGATCGGTGCCATTACCGGAATCTGACGAAAATAACGAACACAAGTCTTTATCCTTCTTCCTGGCAGCGCTAATGCTGGCGATGTAAGAATGAGGAGGACGTGCTGCTGGCGGCGTAGCGCCGGTTACAGGCCACACTTTACGACCATCCGGAGATTTGCATCGTATCGGTGTGACGCCCTGATTGGGAGACCTTCTCGGCGTTTTATCGCTCCATACTCGCGCCAAATGATTGTCTGAAACCGTGTAACATACTTTATTAGGTAGAATACGTATTAGGTACGGCTAGAACGAAGACGAACGTAGGTATTCGTTGCGAATTCCAACTGCGAAACGCGCACGGCAAAAAAATGTTCTCTCAGTTTCGAGGTTGTTTTATTGCAATACCGGGTGCTCGATTAATTCTGGCTCCTTCTCCTCCTCCCCCCCCCCATACTTTTTATGTCAAAAATCGTAAGTTGGCAATACTTCGTTCAATTAAATAAATCAAACGAAGTATTGCCAACTTACGATTTCTGACATAAAAAGTATCCGGGGGGGGGGGGGGGGAGCCAGAACTAATCGAGCACCCGGTATATTGGCTGTCGACCAAAGAGCGACCGAGCCTGGCCGGCGGTCCGGCAGCGGTTTATTCGAAATTCGCTGAAATTTTGACAAGGCTCGAAAATTTCGACTTTTTAGCCGACCAGAGATGATGTTGATTCGGGGTCGGGGTCGAGGTCGAGGTCGGGGTATACGTGTCTATAAATGTGACCAAAAACAATGTTTCGCAGGTTTCCTTTACTCGCACGATACACAATGACAGATCACGGTACAGTGGTAGTAGGTTCTAGGTAGCTAACATAAGGTAATAAGACATAGACAATACGCAATGCACTAAGCACTACAACGGTGTGTGTGAGTGTGCGCGAGTAAACCGTTGTTTACGATACGAACCTAAAATTTCCTGACTGTCGTCTTCGTTTCTTTGAACGGAAATCACTTCGGACAAGTCTTGATGAGACGAGCCACCGACACCGCCGCCGCCGCCGCCGCCGCCGCCGCCGCACGTTGTAGAGGATTCGTTTTGCAAATTTTCGACCTGACGAAACACGAAGCGGAAATAGGATCGATAAAATTAAATAAGAAATATTAATACGAAATCGAACAAGAGTCCAAAGATACACCGTTACTAAACTACGCATCTACCCGAGTTGGTCGCCGTCGCGTCGCATCGCGTCGTCAATGAGATTTATGTTATATGGTATGTAGGTACCGTAATCGGGGGTGAATAGAATCAATTTTTGGCACCTTTTTTTTTTTAATGCTCATAACATTGCTTAAATTCGCTGAAAAAACGTGATTCAAAAAATAAAATGTGTACAATTAGTTAATCTTTAAGCCTATCTAATTGTCCACTCTCATCACCTTGCCCACAATTTTATATAAACTTTTGAAAATGCTGATTCTGTTGGTACTTCAGTCGGGGTGATTAGAATCACTCATCTTATTTTTCAGTTTTAACCACTGTAATCGACTATAAGTGAATAGATTCACTTAAAATTAAAAAAAAAAATCATATTCGAATAGAACGTGTGAAAAAACCGCAGTAAAAAAGTTTCAAACGCGTAGCTTTTGAAATGAAACATTTTTGTAAAAAAAAACAAGCGAAAAAAATTGAAAATAAATTGAGAATATGATCGAAAATTTTTTGGAAGCGTATATCCCAGCTCCTAATCGCTCGAACCGTCTAATTCCAATGGCATTGTGATGAATGATTAATGTACATTCCCTAGGGCCACTTCGAAGCTAAAACGTTGAAAAACTGAATTTGGTCTGTGATTCTATTCACGCCGTTTTTTTCGACGTACTCACTTTGCGATGGAAAAAATTCGTAAAAAATTCGCAGTAATAAATATTACGTATTCAATCATCGCAAAAGATTCGGGAATAAATTTACCAACGATTAGCGCAAAAACGAAAATCGTGGCTCAAAAAGCAGCAGCGTGGTGGAACAAGTTCTGAATCGGACATGGGGGCGTCACCTCGCGGTGACAAGACTAGATGATATGCTGTGGGCATAGTCGCTGATATAACGTTCTGGAAATTGACTCTACCGATTGTATACTAGTTTTTCGTCACGTAGCCGTTGGAATCGGACCGACCGACCGACCGACCGACCGACCGACCGACCGAGCGATATGGAGCTGAGATATCTGCATTTAAAACTCTTTTGATTCTATTTACTCCCGCTTACGGTAGTTAAAAAAAAAATCAGTTATGAAGGAACTAGTTGGTGCGCTGCGCCGTTGGCAACAACGACGACGAAATCAGGCAGGAATGATAGCTGTGCGACTGTGTAGGTAGTGAGTAGTAGGTAGTAGGTACTGCGTAAGTATTGCCCACGTACGGCAGAAAAGAGCGTACCTATGACCTAATAGGCATGTTACGTTAATCGACAAACGTCGAAAACGCGTACCGAGTGAGCAGGTACATTCATCATACTACAATTATTACATACAAACATACATACATTACATACATTACACGCTTACATAATACGATAATACATACAACATACACAGGCGACAATCGAACACGCGTATATGTGGTACCCTCGTAGTGGGTAGGGATCTATAGACAACGCAACGTAGCCGTGTAATTTACTTTAATTAGGTACACTCACCGTATTTAATTTATGAACGACAATTTCTTCGGCTTCTCTTTCTTTTTTCAATCTTTCCAACTTGAAAATCAGATTCTTGGCAAATTCTTCAGGTTGCAACGGCTTGGCCTGCGATATAAACAGACGAGCGTCGCGTCATTAGGTCTACGACTAGATACGTAACGTGGCACGACTTTGATTATAGGTACCGATATACTTCGTACGCAGACGAACGGTCCAACGCTAAAAAATCGTTTCATTGTACGAGTTTTGGGCTGGAACTGGAAACAGCATAGCCCATAACTCGTACGCCGGTTTTCCAGCATTACACTGTTCATCCGCGTACGAAGTACGTATAAATTCGTAGATATTAGGTATAATCAACGCGGCCAACGAACAGGCGCAGGTAGGTAGATCTAGGTAGGCAATTAGGTGGTATAGTATATGACGCGTCGGCGTCGGCGTCGGCGCGGCGCTGCACTTACGAATTCTCTGGCGTGCGGATTAGATGTACGAGGAAGCAGACTGAACACGAGATCGGAATTCTTATTCATATTCGCGTTTTCTCTCATAGAACGCAACTGTCGTTGAAGCTGTCTCTTGTAGGCGTAGGTTTCTTTCGCGCACGCGATTTCGTCCCTACGAAAACACAACGCAGCGTATGCAATCAAATCGTGAAAAAAAAAACAAGAAACAAAAAACGAAACAAAAAATAAAAAAACGCAGCAACAATCGACGATTCGGTAGTGCTGCACAAATACCGATTATTTGGGATATTCGGATAATCTGATTATTCGGATAATCGGAAATCGTAACCGATTATTCGTTTCTAACGCGTTTCTTATCAGTGATTAGTCGTTAAAATGTGTTGCATTTTTCATAATTTACCCATTGCCAACACATGAAATTTACAAATTTCACGATTCTTTATTTACCGCTCCTGGTAGACGGGTCTATTCGGATAAGGGGATCTTATCCGATTCCGATTCCGATTTTCCGAATTATTCGGTTTATCCGATTAATTGTGCAGCACTACGATTCGGACACCAAACTCGTAGGACACGCACACAATCTAGGCGGTATTGACCGTAGGTCTAGGTGCTTGCTGTCAGCTGTTAGCTGCTAGCTGCTAACACGTGATATATGTACATGTAAGTAAGTGTAAGTACCTACCTAACGAAAACGCTGTACTCGTATTCGCATTCGCGTATTTTTACTTGCGCTACGAAAGCGTAGACTAGGTGCATACAAGGCTGCTTAGCTACATACAAGCTACAGAGAAAGAAAGACGGTAACTACGATACATCTACACCGCACCGCGGCTATGTAGATACTTGGGTAGATACAAATGATACAATTCACCTACATATATGTACAGTTGTACACAACGCAAGTACGAGTAGGAGTACAAGTAGGAGTAGGTAAGGTAGCCATCATTTACACGGCGCGGCGCTTACTAGTTACTAACTTTAGGCGATGTGACGTGACGTGACGTGACGTGACGTGAAGCGAGTAATAATAAGTAGGTAGGTAAGTAAGTAACGTTATATATAGGTATTAGGTAGATAAGTACGAGCAACGCGCAGCTCCGCGCCCCGTGCCCCGTAAAATACTCACAATGATAAATCGGACATGGAATCGGTGCGAGCATCGGAGCTTAAGCTTTGCAATTCGCTGTCTTGTCTGGAGACCGGATTGTAAGAGTAGTTATACAAGCGACGAGACGAATTCGAACGACTAACGTTACCGAACTGACGTAAAAGTTTTCTACACACAAACACAGGCGTATATTTCAACTAGGTAGTAGCTGGTAGGTAGCTAGGTAGCTAGGTACTAGAAATACTGAAGCTCGACTGTGTCAAAGCGAGTAACGTAGTTGGTAGTAGGTAGTAAGGTACTAGATAATACGAGTACCTGGTCCCAGTAAAGTTATTGTAATTTGAAATATGTCAAATATTCAAAAAAATCTATAATCTACTTATCTATCTACTAACTACTACCTTCGGTACATGCATGCACATTACGGTATTACGGTACCTATGCCAAATTACCTATGTAGCTATGCAGCTACGCACGGTATGTATAATAGGTATCTGTACATTACGGAGACCGGAGACCGGAGACCGGAGACAGTGAGCTTTTTTTTAGTTTTACGTTTTACGCATTTTTCATGTACCTAGGTACCGTACATGTACATACTTCCATACTACATGAATAATGGGTAGAGGTAATCCGGTACTAAAGTAGGTAAGTCTATGTACTATGTACTATGTACCTACTTCATACAGACAACTAACTTCGCACTAAGCGAGCAAGCGTGTTAACTAACCAAACAACGAACCAAAAAGCAGGCGCGAACAATTACGGACCGCGTACGCGTCCGCGTCCACGAGCATTGAAAAGCATATAATAGGTAAATTAAGGAAACGCGACGCGACGCGACGTATCGCGAGCGGCCAACGTTAATCGGCATTGCCATGTGCAATTTAATCGTTCGCATTGGGAACGCGTCGCGTCGCGTGTTTAACAAAGAAAAGGCTGAGACTGAGGCTGGGAGACGAGACGCGACGCGACGCATCGCGTCAACTTACGTCGGAAATGCATCCATCTGCAGCAACGCGGACGACAACGACGTAGATCTGGTATTACGTCGTCTTGTCGACGATACGCCGCATAACGTTAGCTCTTCATCTTCGTGGAGGACGGGCAACGGTTGTTGATCGATCGGCTGCGGATGGACGCCATCGCCATCGTCATTCGATTCTTCGGGTACAGCGGGCCCTTCGCGTTGCGGACTTGGGGATACCGAGCCACATCCGACTACGCCCATACCGCTACATACGTACGGGCAAAAACAAAGTACATGCGTCAGGTTAACGTTAACGTTACGAATGTACGTAGAGTACCTGATACTTGGTACCGTATACGGTATACGGTACTCGGTATGTATTTGTATGTAGTACATATTTGCCTACGCGTAGTACCTAAAACGACAAAACGAAATGATATGAAAAACATACCGCACGTACCAAATATCGGTTTGCATTTTTTGCACGTAATCCAAGTAAACATCGGAGCTGAGGAAATTCGGATGCATTACTTCGTGCATGGTTCGTTCTACGACCGTGCACGCTTCGTTGAAAATAGCCGGCGACAGCAGTTTTTTTTCGCTAGTGTCGTTTTTAATGTGTTGCGTTATCGATCTACGTAAACGTTCGTCGATTCCCAATTGCGCTTTCAAAAATAACTGCCTGAAAAACGTACCCGACGATTATACGGTAGTACTCGCAGTACTCGTAATCGTAACCCACGCAACGCGGCTACAATTACACACCATCTACAATTCTGCATAGGTAATTAGGTAGATAGGTACTACTACAAAGGCACAAGCAGTTGGTTGCGCGGCGCGCGCGATATCATCAGTCGTCTACCGGTACTGATACTGGCACTGGCACTGGCACTGACACGCGAGTGCGGTCCAAAGTCAAAATCACATTCACATCGCTCGGGAAACGGAAACGGAAACGCAATCGCAGTCGCAGTCGCAGTCGCAGTCGTAGGTTTATCATTCGAATCGAGCACAGTTTACCGATAAATCATCGCGATCGTCGTATCAATTCGAAACCATCGCGTCGGCTTCGGCTTCGCATCCTTCTCTTACCAAGATTTACATAGTAGCTGGTAGGAACCAGCGAGTAGCTACATGTAGCCACCTACAACTCAACTACATATGTATTATATGTAAGTATGCAGGTATAGGTACAGTGATGGGGTGTTTGGCACCGTTTATCTCACGCAGCGCGCAGCCAATACCCCAAAGCAAAACCTAAATCTCGGTGCGGTGTAAGCGTGAACGCAAGTAAGAGCAAATCGCTCGAGACGATTCGCGTACGAACCAAACGGTAAATAAGTCGAAAAAAAAGAACTAAGTCAACCAGACCTGCTAGTCATAATTTGCTAGCAAATTAGTCGGCAAAAATTTAACATACGGTCTTCGCTGGCAAGCAAAACCAATCAAAAGTTGCAAAAAGAGAAAGAAAGAAAGAAAGAAAGAAAGAAAGAAAGAAAGAAATAACACACGTATAATAGCCTTCTGTTAGCGTACGAAGAATCGCCTCAAGTGTGTTTACTGAGATCGTGCGATGCGACGCGACGCGACGCGATGCGATAACAAGAAACCGATTAGGTACAGCACAGTGGTGTCCCGTACCAGTACCAGTACCAGTACCAATACCAATACTGACCTACCATATCACGCGAGCAGAACGCGATACAGGCTAGGCAGTAGATGGCGCGTACACTGACTTACGCGTATATGACTCGTACTAATTGATGGGCCCGAGCCGGTGGCTGCTTCGACAAACCCTTACAAGCGAGCCAAAACTCGAGCATTTGGAATCTATCCGGGTCCTCTTGTTGCAAGAATTGCTGAAACAAATTCAAGCCGTCGGCGTCGTTCAGGAGCGCGTGCAAACTTTCCGCCCATTTCAAACAATTTCTCGAAGGCACGATCTGGCTTCCGCAGTCGGCTTCGCTGCCACAGTCGACCCGATCCGCGTAACCGCAAGTTCGTCCTTCCGGCGGTGGCGGTGGCGATTTCGGTTGCGGTTCGTATCCCATCGCTGAGTCGCCGTCTGTGTTTGCGTCCGCGTCCGCGTCTGTAACCAACGATAAATGTACTTAATTTTAATTTTACTGCAACCGCGTACGCGAAAATCGCCGTAATTTTAATCGCTGCGCTAATTGAGCAATGAACCGAAGACAGTTGCGAAAATTCTAAAGTTGGTTGTCCAAAAGGTATACCCAGTACCCCCGTACGCGTATTACCACGTAACTACGAGCAGATACTTGACTCGGGAAACAAAAAAACACTTTCAGCGTTTCCGGGACAGTATGTAAACTCGTATTTATTTAACGAAACCTTTTCGATCGACGCAAATTACGTTTGCTCATTTTTGCAACATTTTCGGCGACTTCTCGCGATCGCGCAAGTGCGTAGCTTTTTTTAAACGTTCGTACTGACGATATTACGGTGCGTATCCATCGGCAAACTAGCGACGATATTGTTCTAAACGTAGCACGCACTCGCTCGTGTACTTTCAATTTGTACGGTGGAAATAAGCGTTGTTCGAATATCGTAATTTTTTCTAAATTCTCAGCTTCGAGTTTCCGTTTTGGCCGATGCTCGCATCGGGTAACGCGTAATCCAGGCGTATACCTAAGGTTTTTACGAAGCAAGTACCTAACCCTAAGTACGTATAGCACCAGATCGGATCATACCCGCGTTTCAAGTCAACGTATGCGAATCGATGACGTATCTTACTTGGTACGACCGACGGCCTAGATACGAGCAGCGCGCGGACGCTGTCACCATGCGCCGCGGTTGGAGAACTCGGATCTGACGTCGGCGTCACAGAAGTCATCTTGAGCTAGACCAAAAGTGAGTGAACAGCAGCGGCGAACGATTGGTTTGGCGCCACGATGTCGCCGGCCAATTTATAAAACTAAACATTTCCGCGATACCGCAACGGTTACGGCAGCAGACGGCGACGTGCATACCCAAATGCCTTCCTATGGCTGAAAAGAAAAAACAAAAACAAATAAGTACCTATAAGTACGTACATATGTATGCGTAAGCACAGTAGTTAGCTAAGCTCAGTGCTCATTTCTGTTCTCATTCCAAAAACCAACGGCACCCGCTCTCTCTCCCCCGCAAGAAAACAAAATCATATTCGCGTCTACGTTATCCAAATATTGCGGGCTACCTCTATTTTCAACCACCAATTCGGTTATTTTCATTCATCGACCAGTCGAGCAATACCAATGCAGTAACGCAATGGGTCATGATGGGAAGCGGAAATACAAGGTACCCAAGTAGTGGTCGATTTGTCGCGTTCAATTATGAACAAGAAACCAACAAACACGCAAACAAACGAACGAACAAACCAACCAACCAACCAGTGGCATAGCTTATAAATTTAATAGATGGTATCGTTGAAACTTTGGCACTCTACGAGCTACGAATCATCCGTCGTCAAGTGTACTTGCCGTTCCACAAAGGGTACATCACAATGTAAATGCATGAAAAGCGCTCGTGTTTATCTCGAAGATGAAAATGACGACTAACGCAAACACAAACACTTACGATTGATTTCACTACAAAGTTACCAAGTGCGATACTTACGGAGAGCTGTTCGGTTCCTTGTACATGAGATACCGGTCTCAGCCTCTCAGCGTCTGTCAACACAAAATCTAAAATTTGTCACAATATTACAATCAAACGCGGGACATTTTCAAAGCGGAACGATCGCTCACCTTTCTGGTTTAACTTGATGTGAAATTTTCAACTGGAAATATTGAAATGCGAACAATAATTACTCCGCTCGTCCGCTTCAATTCGAAGTTGAACTTTTTCCAATAAACTGAAAGTTTACTGTTTAGTGTTTATAAAAATAATCGCAATTCGCATCGCATTGATAAAAAAATAGAGCAACGAAAGTTCACACAGTTGTCTATTCGTAACCCTTCAGGAGCGCCATGGGGCCGTAACTGAACCGCAACCGTAACCGTAACCCGCAATAGTGATCGAATTAATTCGCAAAAAAACATGAGTAATTTACGTAAAAAAAAAAAAACGCCGAGAATTCCGATGCAGAATTGCAGAACGGAATTTCGTGCGATTTCGGATTTCGCCTCAGTGAGCTGGAATGGTAACCGAAACCATAAACCGTAAACCGTAACCATAAACCTGAACATAACAATTTATTTTATTTTACGTTTGTAAAACCGTAACCAGAAACCCAGAACCCAAATGAGCAGTTTTTTTTTTTTGAAAACCCTAACGTCCCAAACCCGAACAAAAATATATTGAAGGAACCAGATCGAAACCAGAAACCAGAAACCGTAATAATTCGTTTCGGTTTCGGTTTTCCATTTTCTTACAAGTTTTTTTACGTAAATTCAAAAATGCCTACTTTAATATAATTATTCATTCTCCAATATTTTTTGTGATTTTCAATTACTTTGATACTTTTGAATTTGATGTTTTGATTTATTCAGGAGTCGAATATGACTATTCGAATTCGTTGATTCCGAATCCGGTATCCATTTCCGACGATGGGCTTTTGTTTCGAAGATACTTATTACCCATTTTTAGTTTACCTCAAAAATGCTCTTTATGGCGAATCGATCTAAGATGGGTGAGAAATAATGTCATATTTGTAATCAGCGACCTTAAATTGACCAAAAATAACCGTATTTTGAGTATTTCCCCTCTTAATTGCCCTAAAATCTCATTTTTCAGGTGAAAATAGGCCATACCTCCGAAAAAAAGACCTGGTGCAGGAAATGAACGTCAGATTCAGAATCAGCGACCTCGAATTAGTTATACTTGACTCCTAGTATTTTGAGCAAATTTAATAGAATACCTAGGTACATAATACATATTATAGGTAGGTACCTAAATCTTGCAAAAACGATAATTTATGCCATTTTTATAGCTAAATACTAAATACGTAAAAAAAGGAGTCGAATACGACTAATTCGAGGTCGCTGATACGCTTATTCCGAATCCGATGTCCATTTCCGACCTGGGCTTTTGTTCCGGAGATATTACACATTTTTACCTCGAAAATGCTCTTTATACCGAATCCCAAAAGCTCAACTTTCAAGGCACGGATCAACTTCAAATTTCAACAGTTCTTTTCCTATATATGTTCTAATCATCACAAAAATTTCAAGTCGATCGGTCAACTGTCAACTCTGACGTTGAAAATAATACCTACCTTACAGAAAATTAAATATCATGATTACCTATAGACCCCCCCAAAAAAACAGAGAAAAAATGATTACAAATACGGAAACGCGTTTTTTGTCCGTTTTCGTTTCTTTTTCCGTTTCTGTGAAAGAAACGTTTCCGTTTCTCTAAATTTGACGTTTTCGACTGTTTTTTGGAAACGTTTCCGTTCCGTTTCCGCATCTCTGGTTTTTTTAACCCCGAGTCCCCGAGTCGCCGATTAATGTTTTTTTTTTATCAAAACCGCTAAAAACCTTAATCGTAATCGTAACCCAAACCCGAAACTTTGGTTAAAAATCCAAAAACCAAAACCGTAGCCATTTACTTGAATTTTTGGAGTTTTTAAGAGTCAAACCTGAACGAAACCGTAATAAAATCCTACAGTGAACCCCTTAAAAACCGTAACCATAAATAAAAAAAATAAAGGTTTCCATGCCTGTCAGTTAGTATAAAACGATACTTGTCCTGATCAAAAAATGCTGACGCAGCAGGTGGCTCTTCACAAAGAAAATGAACCAATGAAATTCGATAAAATTTAAAATGGAATTTCTATTGTTTATTTTTCTTTGAGATGGGCCACCTGCTTGTGTCGGCATTTTTAGACCGGAATAAAGTTAATAAAACGTTTGAATCCTTGTTATTGGTCGAATTTTGTAGTGTAACATACACATACACACACACACACACACACACACACACACACACACACACACACACACACACACACACACACACACACACACACACACACACACACACACACACACACACACACACACACACACACACACACACACACACACACACACACACACACACACACACACACACACACACACACACACACACACACACACACACACACACACACACAAACACACACACACACACACACACACACACACACACACACACACACACACACACACACACACACACACACACACACACACACACACACACACACACACACACACACACACACACACACACACACACACACACACACACACACACACACACAAGGAAGTCCGCTATTGTGACACAGTGTGTCTAGTTTCTTATGAGGCTTAGGTATAGTTTTGAAAATATTTTATTCAATTCAAAAAATAAGTTATACCTACCTACTTTGAACTGAAATATCTCTGAATATCAGCCTTGTACAAAAAAACTAATCAAACTCTACTGAAAGGTAATTTTACGCTCCACAATTTATATTATTTTTAATTAAAAATTTTGAAAAAAAATTTAGGTTATCATGTATCTTCCTCTAGAAAGAAGATACTTGATTTTTGAGTAGAAAAAATTGGGGAAAAAAGGATCCCTTTCTTGATCAGAGAAAGGAATCCTGAAAAAACCCCATCGATTGAAAAAAAAAAAAAAAAAAACAAATAAACATGCAAGAAAGCAAGCAAGCAAACACATAAAGCAACCCAACACCACATGCACAAGCAAACCAATAAGTACCAAAAATATTACATCTCACCTAAGCCGGCTAAAAATACCTAAATTAAATTAAGTACATCTTAAAACGTTAAAACTACTATATTACAATCTTATAAGTATCTTCAATCTTCGTCTTCCGAGTCTTCTTTCTCCAAATACCCTTCCAACCTACCAACCCTCCAACCCTCCAACCTTCAAACCTTCTAACCTTCCGACCTTCACCCTTAAACCCCAAAAAACCTAACCCCAGGAGAGACAAAAGGGGGTGGACGTACCACATGTGCTCAGTAACTCGTGCTGACGACGTCTGAAACAACCACCTACTCGAAGCACTAACCGCGGATGGCGACTTACAGAACCCGCGCATCCAGCATAATAATACTGCGACTTGCGAGGCACGCGCCTCGGGCATAATGCCCCCGACTTTCTGGCCCCGAGCGATCAACGGATACTCGCGGAAGCTGTCGCATCGGTCGCCAGCACGTGAGACGTCTGCAGGGGTAGCGTCCTCCTTGGCCCTACCGGATAGACGTGCGCTGGGCTAAGGCCTTTCACACCTTACATGCCCCTCCCGAGCCGAATTACCGACTTATGGCAATGCATAAGACAACGCAGGGCACCGCAAGAGGCACTCAAGAGTACCTCAAGACAGTGACGGAGCGTCCAGTGATCAGGACGATCTCCCTCGCTGCGTCTATCTTTCGAGACCAAGGTTTCCGTAAACGGTTCAACTCGAAATGAGCTCTGTACTTCCCTATATCATTTTCCATTTACCCCCACCATTCGAAAATTTCTTTCTCCCACTCCAGGTCATGTGACTTTTCTGTATTTCGGCTCCTTTGTTAAGATATAAAAAAAAATCTACCTATTGTTGCTTTGTAAATGTTTCCAGTCATTTGACAGGTTTATTGGCCCGACCAGCTGATATAACAAAACTCCACATGAATGATTTATTACCCCTATTGTATTAATTTCCCTTTATTAATTTTATCTCTCCAACAATCGGGTGATGAAATTTGAAAAAATTTCTGTTGAACACCTGCTGTGTTGCACCCCTTTATCAATTTTGCTACCCCGAGTACATGACCTACTCTATGTTTATTCATGCAAGTTTATTGCTTGGACGTGACTAGAATTTTTTATTTGAATTTTAAATTCTATTTGAACATAATCAGGCCTCCTATTGTGTTGCGGCTGCTTTGTGCATTTTATTGCTCCAAGTACGTGACCTACCCTTATGTTTTTCATGGGAGTTTTATTGCTGGGACGTGACTAAATTTTTTTTTGAATTTGTAAGTTCCAGTTGCACCTGCTCCAACTTAGAGATGTGCTCCGCCGAAAAAATACGCCGCCGCCGCCGCCGAGTAAATTTACCAGCGCCGCCGATGTCGCCGCCGCCGATTTTTATCTCGGCGGCGTATCGGCATAAGGGAAGTTTCCCCTCAAAAAAGGTGAAAAATGGCCGCTTTTCAAATTTCAATTATCATCATTTTTCAAAACGTAATTTTTCTGAAAATTTTCGCCCTCGCTTCGCTCGGGCAACATTTTAACCTCCTTTTAAAAATGATATCATTTTCCAATTTTTTTCAAAAACTGATTTTAAAGGCAAAAAACAACGACGACGCCGAGAACGCCGCCGCCGCCGCCGATTTTACCTCGGCGCACATCTCTACTCCAACCCCCTATTATGTTACGGCTTCTTTGTTTTCCTCAATGGGTAGGAGATAATCATCTTGGAAGAGAGGAATTTGGAATTTCTCATCATTTTAGACTGATGATTTGAAAATTATTGAACATGAACAGATTTCCAAAAATTTGGTATCATAAGAACTGTTTTAATTCGTACTATCCTTATACTTGATTAAAAGATCCCATTTCCATTAAAATTTTTTCCGTTCTATAATTTTTCGAACACCCTGTGGATAGAACTAAAAAATTTTGCACTTCCGTCCTAAGCTTTTATCGTCATAAATGTCTAGGTATTCAGTGGAAAAAGGTAGCACCGTTCAGAACTTTTTAAATACTCGGTAGAAAAATTGTACCTATAAAATGAACGTCGTAAATTTTGCAAAACTCAATAAAATGTAAAATTTTGATGCTCAAATGTTTTAAATACGTGAATACTTTTTTTCAAAAAAAAAAAAATTCGAGTAGGTGAACATGAAAATTTTCTAAAATGTCTTAATATCTTATTGAAAATACCCATGGGTAGTAAAAATTTGAAAAATAACACGAAAGATATCAAAAATATTGTAAAAATTTACGCAATCAACTCAGAATCGTATAGCATGGATAAAAACTCTGAAATTTGTTAAAATTCTGTTGCAATTCAAAGATATTTTCTAATTTTAATCAAATTTTGAGACATTTTTTAAAACCAACCTTATTATCTTAATTGAAGGACATTTTCTTCACAATTTTACAATTATTTTTATCAAATTTGAGTATTTTTATTTTGGCAATGTTGAAATTTAAAAAAAAGAAATTAACAATGTTTAGAAAAATATTCTATTCGTGTTTTCTCATAGAACCCCTTCTTCTTTCAGAAAATCGACTTGTAGTGTCAAAAGATATCATAAATCTTTGAATGATAGAATTTTTTCACAATTTTTCTCGTGATCTCAGCGTCAGTGCGAAAAATACTTACTATAAAAATCACCCATCAAACTTCAAACAGCATTTTCGCATTTTCCATTCATATGAATCAGATGATTTCATCTCGTCATATACCTATCCATCTTCTATTCTCTGGATTAAAAGTTCTTCGTCAGCGTCCAACTCCAACACAATCATTAAGTAGGTAATTAAACGCAAAATCAATAGAAAAACTATAACACCCCGGAAAATTAAAGGTGAAAGATAAAGGAATTGGATATTGAAATTAAAACCAAATGCATGTATTTTACGAGGGAAGAAGGTTTGATTTTGATATCATCTGATTGACAGAATTTAAAATTTGTTTTGGAAAATTACAAAATAGAAATATGTACCAAGATTACAAACGAAATTACCCAGAATTACGGGGAAATACAAAAATTAGAAAATGATCTTGAAAATGATCTTTTTAATTAAAAAAAAAAAGATCTAGATCAAGAACATTTTGACACAATGATCTTTGATCTTAAGATCAAATGATCTAGATCATGCTTCATGCCCACTGCCCAGGTCTGGTACCTATCTACAATTTATCAGCATTCTTCTTCAACTCTATAGTCTGTACCAAAAGAGTTTGCCAAAATGGCCGATTTATAGTAGGCGGTGCGGGGTGATGAAGAGGTAGCTATTCACACTGTGTGGTCAATAAAATTTCATGATTTTTTGAATAGCCAATGAATATTGTTACTCTGTTTTGTTTGTTATTGCTCGCAAGGTCTTGTTGTTTTTGGCAAACTCTTTTGGTATGAACTATACCGCCTCTTCAAGTTTTTGATAAATCAATGGCTACCAACCACTCGCTACTCTAAACGAAGGCCGTACAACTGCGCACACCTCAGCACTTCCGCAAGCCATCCACTGCGGTAAATGCGGATGCGGACGCGTAGAGCAGGCTTTCGCTTTCTTTCTTCGTTTAGCTGGTAGCAATCAACAAGTAGGTAACATGCAATACCCATCTGAAATTAAGAATTGAAAAAAATTTAAGCGCTCACGTAATTGATATACATCACAATATATTTGGGAAGAAACTGATTCGTAAAGAATCGCAAGAGTTTTATAAATAAGTATGTACTTACTTAACATAGGTAATAGCAATCTTATCGATAATAAAAGGTACCTAATTAGGTTTATGCAAAATACCTCTCCGCATTTTTGATTTTTTGAGGGGAAAATAAAAAATTTACATACCTGCCTAGATACCTACCTAGGTAAGTTTAATGGCAGGTAGGTATGATAGCAATGATGCTCGCCAAATTATTTACAGTTTAAAACCTCCTCTGGCTTCAGTTTGTTCCCGTTTCGGCGTTTCATTATTCACCAGAATGGAATACAAAACAAATTGAGAAATTCCCAATTGCGCTGCAGAAGTGCAGTTAGGGAGAAGAAACTGTTGAGAAACTCGAATTTCAGACAAGATGATGATTGAAGAAGAGTAGTTTGTCCGGAGTTGGAATAAAGGAATAAGTGAACGGATGAACAAACGTTGAATTATTCTTATCTCATAAAAATCTACAGTAGGTAGGTACGACAACGACCAGGGCGCCGGCGTGCCATTCTCCGCTTTTCAAGTACAAATTTCTGAAAAACTGGGCATGTCTCCGATTAGGTAAATATTTTCAAGCACTCGGCCATTTCAAAAATCTGCCAGATGTTTAGAAATAATTTGTAGAAAAACGGTGGGTAGGTATAATTATTTTAATTGGACATTTCCTCGCGAATTTGTTCAGGTAGGTATCTGCTGAATTAAAACTGATCAGCTGTTTGTCAATTCGTCGATTTACAGTGAGTAGGTATTAGGTACTTAAGTACCTAGGTAGGCAGGTAGGCAAGTATGCGTACGAAATACGAACTAGCG
The DNA here is from genome assembly GCA_033439095.1 of Pseudococcus viburni. Taxonomy (NCBI): domain Eukaryota; kingdom Metazoa; phylum Arthropoda; class Insecta; order Hemiptera; family Pseudococcidae; genus Pseudococcus; species Pseudococcus viburni. Next base: position 214,782 of record JAVBJF010000476.1, on the reverse strand, counting down.
GAGAAACAGTGTACCACTCAAATTTGAATCTAGCGAATAACTATCAAGTTTAGTACCTATAATTTGATTTCGCTTCGTACATAAACATGTCTGTACAGAAAATTTACAAATAATTTAACAATTTTCTTTCAACGTAATTAACATAAAATTTACAAAATTCGTACAACACTCGAAGAGATCATCTTCAAGTACATAAGTAAACCTATTTTTTAATTTTATCACAAATTTTCACCTGCACACGTAACTTTAAATTAATTATATGTAAGTATGTACCTATCTACTAACTTACATCGTACAAAAAACAATTTTCTTCTTCCACGTTCGTTCTTGAATTTGTATTTAAAAAAAATTACAAAAATGGAAAATACGTACGTACATATTTCAATTATAAAATAGGTACCTATGTCTAAAAAAAAATTATTTACAAAAAATAGGTTTTTTAAGTAGGTACGTTTAAACATACGTCGGCTTCCAACTGAACATAAATATGGTAAGTACCTAGTACCTAGTACCTAGTACCTAGTAGCTACGTAGGTAGGTACACGTGTTACCTATACCTACATGCAGTTTTCAGCTCAGATGAAGTACCTATGGAAGATTTTGAATTTTATCGTAACGTGGATAGAAGGTCGTTCGATTTATCAGTTAGGTAGGTCAGTAGGTAGATAGGTAGGTAGGTAAGGTTTTTCCTTCAACAATAAGATTGCGTGAAATATGTACTTCGTTATATTTATTGAGGTACTCGAGTACCTATCTAATAAAAAAAGAATAATAAAGAAAGAAATAGGTAAATAAAAACGCACCGCACAATTTATACATTGGTACTAAATAGGTATAGCTACAAGTAAATACAGCGTAATAGGTATTAGGCAGAAACCAATATTAAATACATAAGTAGGTAGGTATGTATACTTATAGAAAACGACTAGAAATTCGTGGTGTAATATTGTAGTACCTAGCTGAAAGAAAGAAGGCAGTAAGTACGTTGTACGTTTTCCGTTTGTAACCATTAATCCATTAATATTCAACGGTTGAATGGATTGAACAGAAAAAATGTAATTTTTATCGATGTAGGTTAGGTAGGTAGGTACTTAATAAAAAGAAATTACTCGGGTACTGAGGTAAAGTACCTACAAAGAAAATTAGCGAAAAGGAGAAGTTTCGTAAGGTACCTAATAAATATACATAGGTATATTATGTATTTCAATATGTCCCAACTTCTCTAAAATCGGCGGGTATTTTGTCTCCTTTTTGGGCTGCGAGGTGGTTCAATTTTTGTTTTTGTTTTTTTGGCTATAACTTTCGAAATTACGCACTTACGAAAAAAAGGTTGAAACAAAACTTGCAGAGTAGGTAGGCTACGTATAAAAAAAAAGAAAAGTGTTGTTTCAACTTTTTTTTTTTGTAAGCGTGTAATTTTGAAAGTTAGGTATAGCCGAAAAACCGAAATTTGAACCCCTCGTCCCCTAAAAAACGGACAAAATACCCGTCGATCTTAGGGAAGTTGGGGAATATTGAAATACATAGGTACCTATCTTATTGGGGCTTACCTATTGATGAAGTTTCCCCTTCCTGCTAATTTTTTTTTCATTATGGCCTTTTTTTAGCTAAACTTTCCGTATTATCCAAATAGGTAAGTACATGTCTGAACTAATGTACCTGGTCATACCAAACAAGTAACAATCGTCGACATATCAAAACACCTGCCTTATGTATTTCGTACTTCCGAGCAAGAAATCGCTATAAAATTAAGTAGGTACCTATTTATTCCAAGTACTTGACCTACCAATCCTAAAACGTTCTAGTTTTTAGGTGGTACCTAAGTAAGCCTTTATCGAAATTTACAATCACGAACAAAAATATGAGCAAGAAAGAAAGAAAAACACAAAACACAAAAAATAAAACAAAATCAACAAATTAACATCGCGCTGTCGTAACGATAACGAAATGCGAATATTTAGGAACATAAAATTGGTGTTTTCGCGGCTCACGAACTCAGTAGGTACCAAATAAAGTAGGTATGTTCGAATTGAGCATACAGGTACATATGTATTTGAATGAGAAAAACTGGAATTGATAAAATTAAATATGATCCGCGGTAAAAGATTGATTGTCACTTCTACAAAACGAAACGTATGGTAGGTAATACCATGTAGTGCCTATAGGTACCAAGTTTGAGAAAAAAGGAAACATATCCGCTTACCAATTCAGATGGATAGGTATATGCTAAAAAATAATTCTAAAACGATGAAAATAAGTATTATATCTATGTACCGACCGCACCGAAAATTAAACACAAAATAGGCGGATAGGTAATAACAAGTACCTAAGTATACCTAAAGGGGGAAAACAGTCGAGTTTTAGGTAATTTTAAAAAAATCACAACCGCTCATCGCGATCGTTCGTTTAAAGTACCTTATACAACTACCTAAGAACAAATCAGTTCGTTAGGTGGTTCATTCACTCGAGTAGGTAATTAGGAATGCAGTGAATGAAAGTGTTACAAAATAATGTTCCTTTTTGCCCCCTCCCCCGAAAATTCTTCTGTTATTTCAAGTTTTTGTACTCACTTTGCACCCTCCCAAAAAAAAGCTTCCGACGCCACTGTATAAGTACCTACCAGTTGAATCGAATTTTTCAAAACCCCGACCATCACTAGGTACCTACCTCCCTATCTTAAACTGTTTTATTTTACCTGGCTGACACTAACAACCGGAGAGGGTGTTTATTTTCGTTTTCGTCATTTATGTGTTTTATAGGTAGGTAGGTAGGTAGGTAGGTAGGTATGTATTGTTCGTGTTGAATTTTTTTTCAAAAGAGCTTGTTTTTCTTCTTTTCTTTTTTTAAAAATATAAATAAATAGGTATACCTATATTTATATAGATACGGATATAGGTACCTATGTATACAGAAAAACATTCGGATAGATGTTCGGAAATGATGGGTTTCAATTTCATAGGTTTTCTGAATTGAAGTGCTGTGAGATTTGTATACGTTAACGTTGCATTTAAAAATGAAAACATATCCATACCACTTTCAAGAATCGTTTTTGAGACAATTTTATGCGTACTACATGTACCTACTCGTAATACTCGCGTACGATGCCGTCTATGTAGTATCGGTATAGTAATTCAGTGACGTACCCAGGGGAGGGGGAGAAGAGGCGAAAATCCCAACTTAAATTATCGAAATTCCCAACTACTTATAGACGAAATCAGAATTCCGGGGGCGGGTGAAATTCGAATTTGCGAACCAATTTTTTTCAAACTTTTCCGGCTGATTTCTTAAAATTTACATGTAGGTACTAATTGTTCCCAAAATCGTGAGATCATTTTTGCGAACTTTTGAAGTTTTCACAACCCATTACCTACTATAGGACCCTTTTTGAGATAAAAAATCTGAATAAATTTTTCATTGGTCAAGTACATGTACAACTGTACAATTTTTTTGGTTGACGAGTGAAAATTTTTAAGATGCAAGGTACCTAATTAATAATTTTTTCCTAAAAAAGCATTTATTACAACGGTTTAATAATTCTTCGCTGGGAAAAGATCTATTTTCAGTTGAAAAAGGTTGGAAAAATGACTAATTTTTCCAACTAACAAGTGAAAATTTTGTTGATTTCCGACTGTTAAAATAGGTAACCATTATTCCTTTTTCATTAAAAAAATAAATACAGTACCTACTATAATCATCCCAACTGACATTTTTACTCATCACTTGGAAGAACGACCAATTTTGAGTTGGAAAAATAACTAATTTTGAATTGTGAAAATTACCAATTTTGAGTCGGGAAATTTACCATTTTCGAGTTGGGAAAATTACCAATTTTGAGTTGGAACAAGTGAAAATTTTGTCGATTTTCAACTTTGAAATAACTATTTTATTTATTATTTTTCATCAAAAAAATTAATCTCAACTGCCCAATTTTCCCAACTGATGTGTTAAAATGTTCAATTTTCCCAACTCACAAGTGAAAAATTTTCTCAGGGGGGGAGGAGGACGTCACTGTATGGTATGTACAACGCGTAGCGTAGGTACATTCCATAGGTACTACATAGATAATAATTATTAGAGTACCTACCTAATTAGATAGGCCAGTTTGGTGAAAGTTGGCATGTTGGTCACTATTAGCGGTAGATACCTAGTTCTTTTATGCTACACGCCATCATACGTAGACGTTACAGCCCATTCGTGATAAGTACCTACACCTAGGTATGTACCTAGCTACCTACATATATTACGGTGCGTAGATTTGGTACGTCTACGTACCTAGACGCTAGACCTACATATGGCACTAGACGTACCTCCTCTACATTATGTACTTAAATAGGTACACCTATTTGTACAGTATGTAGATACTACGCGTCTATTTAATTTAATCGGCATACTTGAATGGAGAATGGAGAGATTTTTGAAAACGATTTCATTCAAAAAAGTCTCCCCATTCCGAACTCCGAAAGCAGTGCTGAAAGACAAGACGACGTAACGCGACGCAACGCGACGCGACGCGGTATGCGAGTCTTTCTCAAAAACCGCGCAGTACATTCACAAATAGGAACCTAACATAAGTCTACGTGACGTGTATAAGTACTAACAAACGGACAGAAAACGTAGAGGTAGGTAGGTTGGTGATAGGTAGCCCCGCGAAAAGCAAAAATGAAAAAACATTGAAATTCGAAATTCGAAAATCCAAAATCGAAAATCGAAAATTGAAAAACGTGAAACAAAACGAAATCGGGGAAACAATAACGGAAAAACGATACCTATGATACCTGTATGTATGTAAGTATGTAAGAAAAAGTACATATGTAATGTACCTACTTATTACGGTTAGGCAACTACAAGTAAAAAACAAAGTTTTACGAAACATAGCCGAAAACAGCAGAAGAAATCCGCAATCCGCTCATTTGAGGACTCAGGACTCTCGTCAATCGAATAAGGATGAGAGGATATCGTCGCCGGCTGAAGTTCCCGGCGTACCGACGTTACCGTTGCTACTGGCACCGCTGCTAGGTGGAGTTGCTAAATCCAAGGGCGGCTCCAGGTACGATAACAAATCCATCGGATCGACCACGTTATCCGGTAGAAGCTGCAAGCGGAGAAAAAAATCGTATTGCTATTGCGTCGATCGCGAGCGGCGAGCCTAACATAAAATTACGAGTAGGTGACAACGTAGCTCGCGGCATTTTCGAATTTCATGTTTCGCAACCGGCACGTTGACATGGCATGGCATGGCATGGCATGATACCTAAATAAGTACTAGGTAGGTACAAAATTATAACGAAGTATCCTCCCTCCCCCCGTACCTACTGCAGTAAAAATACGTATACCTACTACCTACCTATATGGTAGGCATCGAGTACACTTGACCGGTAGGTACTGCTGTTAAAACGTAGGTAAATAGCTAGACGGCGCGGCGGCGCGGTGTTGGTTAGTAGGTACCTAGGTAGGTACTAGGTAGTAGGTACGTAGATAAAGGTAGATACCTATATAAATAAATTATGTACGAATCGCCGCGCCGTAATTTCGATAGACATCTAGGCGCAGGCGCGCCGCTTTCCATTATATGTAATTACCCATGTACCTACTTAAATGTAGATATACTTAGAGTAGGTATACCTACTGGTATACTGGTATACTTACATTCAAGCCTTCTTGACCTTGCGCCTCGCCTTCTATGACGGCTGCAGGATCAAAATTGAGATCTGAAGGTAAATCTACCGTTGTTGTGGCGTCGTGAACCGGCGGCTGCGGCTGCGGCTGCGGCTGCGGCGGCGGCGGCGGCGGTGGCTGCCCGTTTTCTTTCTTAATACTGTTGTCCGCGCTGGCGGTGGCGGGTGCGATCGCGCCGGTAGCGGTCGTACTACCCGTCGACGTAGGAGATACACTCGGAGGTCGGCCGCCCGCGCCGGTTGGCGTATGCGTACTACCAGGCGTCAACGGGGTATGAGGCATCTGCGAGTTTCAACAAAAAATTCACAAAATGTAAAAATCGCTTTAATATTTTCATTCGCTTGTTCGGTCACGTTCGTTCGTTTAGGTAGGTATATGTTTCCGTTTAGATTACCCGTGACATTTATCAACAGTCGCTCACGGCACGTCGCGACGCAACGCGACGTACCGCGCATGAGTAACACCTTGCGTTGTAAGGAGGTATTTGCCTAGATGGCTCAAGATAACTACTAAATCTAGGCGATAGGTATAGGTACCTACGGGTACGGGTATGTTGCCTGTCTGCGACTTACGTAACGTTGTAAGTGTAAGGGTAAGGTTGCCATATTTCGACCATTTTTTTCAAACATCCACCAATCAAAGACTTTTTGAGGTACAAACGTCGGAAATGGCTTAAAAAATACCTTGCTCTTTCTTCTACTACCCCCTAAAATTTTGAGCCGATACGATCAATTCTTGTATTTTTTATGATTTTTTTTCTGAGGAAACTCGAAAATTGATTTTGAAATTTTGGGTTCCTAATTTCGACCAACAGCTGACTTCGTCCGCAATAAGCGGGATCTACATAAAAATAATTTTTTCATATTATTTTTTCACAGATGAACAAAATGAGACCAAAACGACAATCTTACAGTCAAAACTCGCGGAGAAAATTAGAAAAAACAAAGTCGCATTCAAAACAACAGATGACATAAGGTAATACGTATAGGTATGTACTGTATGTATGTACTTAGGTGGTCGAGATTAAGACACCTCAACCAATTCGAACTTTCGTGAAACTTTTTGGTACCTAGCTACCTACCCACCTTCAATTGTTTTCAAAAACGATGATTTCATCGAAATCTGATATCAGGTACCGTTTCACAATTCACAATTATGTTGTAGAATTTATTACAAATATTAGGTATTCACAATATGAGATCAAAGAATGCGTAAAAAAATTTTTATGGGGTATGGAGTGGATACCGTGGGTACGTCTACCGGTCTACGTCCACGTCTACGTCTACGTAGGTAAAAGTAAGTAGGTACCTACGGTGCGGTGGGTGTAAGTTCCTACCAATGTTGATGCTTACTTGATCGTTGACGCTTTTTTCCATGGCATTCAACGGATCCAGTGACTCGCTGATCATGTTAGAATGACTGTTGGCATTGAATTCAGACGAACCGGAAGAGTCGTAGCTATTTGATCTAGACGCACTGGGCACAGAAAATCCAGGAGTTGCGGCAGTCATCATGGAGCCACTAGCAATACCTTTAAGGTTGAGTAAAAAAATTAAAGGTTGCAAAGTAAGAACGAAAAAAAAAAAACGAAAAATAAGTAGCGAATAATAAAAAAGTTCAAGTTCGCTTCGGTCCAGCTCGTTTGTTAAAACTGGACGTTCATATTCACGAACTCGTTCATTGACTAGGTACCTGACCTACCTGATCACCTACTAAACACTTTCGTGAATATCGTTCACTCTTCCAAGTTTTTTTGTCCAAGCTCGCGAGCTTTATCTTAATTCCCGAGTTCGCGGACTTTGTCAAGTTTGTAAACTTCACCCAAGTTCTCAAAATGTTTCAAGTTCCTAATTTTGTAATCTTCGCTATAAAATGAACTTACTCGTATTACGCATAGGTATATGTTCATACTTATAAGAAGGCAGCATACCTCTTTATTGATTGACGAACGAAAGCTAACAATTATTGGATTAGGTGGAGTAGATACTGTCAAATTCAAATCAAAAATCTTCAAATTCCTCATTAGGTATACGCGAACAACGTTCATTTAATGAACTTGAGATAAACGAGGTTCACCGCCACCGCTTCTCTCGCTCAAATTCGAGAACAAGTAAGTACACGAACTGGGATAGTGCTTAGTAGGTACTAGGTAGATATGGTAGGTACCTAGTTGGTAGAAAGAAAAACAACGAACGAAAAATATAGAAACACGAGACGCGCTTACTGTTCATATCCGGCGGGATGTACGGAGACATGGATTGTCCAATATCCCAATTATGCATCGTTGGCATATTCATACTACCCGGCGACATTGCTTTACATTTGTTTTTTCTTTCATTATCCTCCTCCATCTGTATAACATATCAAAAACAAACGATAAAAGATTCTGCATACTCGAGCACTGTTTCTGGGAATATTCTTAGCTAATGTTGATTAAGATTGAAGTTTCTACCTAGAAACACGCGTAGGTACGTAAATATGTGTAAGTAGGCTCATAATGTCCTTCAATGGGTTACAAAATTACTGCGAATGCCAATTTGACCAATTAAAAATCAAAATGACGACGGAAAAATTTTAATTTCATTTTTGTGATCTCCTTCTGACCAGGACCTTGTTTATTTAAAGAAACAACAACAACAACAACAACAACAACAACAACAACAACAACAACAACAACAACAACAACAACAACAACACCACCAACAACAACTTAAAGCGGTTTTTCGATCTACATATAGGTAAGCTGAAAAATGGGTGCAGGTAAATGCCAAGACCAATAATTTAAAATCACGACGACAACGGAAAAATTTAAATTTTCATCATTATCATCTACTCCAGCTCCTCCTGGTGCAAAACTCTATTCATTCAACAAAATACATACGAATATTTCATTCCATGGACAAAAGAACAACAGTACCTAAATGCAAATCTGACCAATTTAAATACCTACAAAACGACGACGCCAGGAAAATTTTAATGAGTGTTATTTTTTGTTTTTCAAACTTCTCCTGACTCAGAACTCCGTTTATTCAACAAAACACAAATATTAATTGATTTCGTGGACTAGAAGATAAGAGTATAGGTAAATGAAAATATGACCAATTTAAAATCACAAGGGTACCAGGAAAATTATAGTCGGACATCTTCTGTTATTCAAACTCCTCCTGGGCAGAACGTCATTCATTCAACAAAACACGAATATTTTATTCCATGGCCCAGAAAACAACAATAAATGAAAATCTGACCAATTTAAAATAAAAACAAGTTTTAATTTGTGTTATTTTCTGTTTTTCCAACTCCTCCTGGCGCAGAACTCCCATTATCCAACAAAACACGAATTTTCCACTCCATGACCTAAACAATAACAATAAATGAAAATCTGACCGATTTAAAATCAAAACAACGCCAAAAAATCATAATTTGTGTAGTTTTCTGTTTTTCCAACTCCTCCTGGCGCAGAACCCCCATTATCCGACAAAACACGAATTTTCCACTCCATGACCTAAACAATAACAATAAATGAAAATCTGACCGATTTAAAATCAAAACAACGCCAAAAAATCATAATTTGTGTAGTTTTCTGTTTTTCCAACTCCTCCTGGCGCAGAACCCCCATTATCCGACAAAACACGAATTTTCCACTCCATGACCTAAACAATAACAATAAATGAAAATCTGACCAAACCAAAATCAAATTTTTTTCTCAGATGAAAATGAGATTGGTAAAAAAATAAAATATTGAAAAAAAAGTATTTTCTATAGATGAAATGGTCGAGAAAGTTTGAAATTTTTGTGCTCTCGTTACTAGGGACATTTAGGGGAGGTCAAATCGAAAAATTAAGGCTAAATTCGAAATCAGCAATCCAAATTACATAATACATTGCTTCTTCATTAGTTATTACTCGATTTACCTAGGGACGTCTAGGCAACGCCGGATTTATGTAGAGCAGTGGCGCTTATAGGCAGGGTAAAATTTGCCGCCCTTCTAAAAAATAACTCCCCTCCCTTTGCTCGCATTTTTGTTCCCCATTCAAGTATTGAACCAAGCAGTGAAAAAAGGTGATTTTGCGAAGAGAAAAAGACGTAAATTCACAAACAATTTTATGGGGCATTTATCATTTTTTAAATGAAATATTGTGTTTTTGAGCCCGAGCGAAGCGAGGCCTAAAATTTTTGATAAAATCAAGGTAAAAAATCTGAAATCAGACTGTTGTTTTGACATTTCAATACTCATAAACACGTTTGGAAAAAAATTTAATGTCATAATTTTCTGTTCTTCAAACTCCTCCTGGCGCAGAGCCCCATCCATTCAACAAAATACGAATATTTTATAACATGGCTCAGAAAACAACAATAAATGAAAAATCTGACCGATTTAAAATCAAAACAGCGCCAAAGAAATTTCAAGTAGTGTAATTTTCTGTTCTTGAAACTTTTCCTGGCCCAGGACCCCGTTTATTCAACATAAAAACAAAAATATTTCATTCCCTTTGGGCTAAACCAGACAAAAGATCTGATTGGATAATGGGTAAATGTAACCTCCGCGCTTGATGAAAAAAGTTTGACTCTCAACCTCTCTCTTTCGGAGCTATGGCCATTTTATTGCATTATTTTCAAGAATTTTAAATTTTATAAAAAGTGAAGGAAATTTTTTGTTCTTTGGCACAAAGTCACATCTCTCGTAGAGACGTACCTATTTACGACAATTTTTTCATTAATATCGATATACTCTCTTATGAGGTTTTTGTCATTTGTGTACGTGAATCTAAAAAGGTCCCACTTTGTCGGGATTATTTACGGAGTTATAGCGATTTTTCTGAAGTTGGGTCGAAAATGACGTTTTTGGGATTTTTGACGTTTCTGATAGTGGCAACCCTGCTCTTTCGAATGCCGCAAACCGCATCTCGATCCGACCTTGCGTTTCGCTTCTATGGAGAGAAACGTCAGCCTACAATTTTGTATTATTTTTACTTCAAAGTTTTCGAATTGTTCATGATCTATATCGAGTAAAAATTGTTTCGGCATACATTTTTATTGAAAATCTATCAAATTTCTAATCGAATGAGACCTTTCCGAGTCTCTATGGAGCAAATCTCTCAGAGATATTCGGATTTGAAGTTGAAACTTTATTACTTTTTTTTTTCAAAAACTTTAAACACGTTTTTCTCGAAATCGTGTTTTTTGAATTTTCAACTTCAAATGCGCGTATCTCTGAGAGATTTGCACCATGGAGCCTCGTAGTGGTCTTAAATGATCCGAAATTTTATCTAGTATTACGCTCCGGTCATAACTCAATCCCGACAAAGTGGGACCTTTTTAGATTCACGTACACATTTGAAATTTTCAACTGTAAAAAGAGCGTTGATAGCGCAGTTCGACCAGATTGTGAAAATATCCCAAAAAAGTATTTCTAAACGCAGATTCACCTCACGTATTCGCACGTTGGCGATTTCGATGACGCCGAGATCAAAAATTGCAAAAATCACGTACAATTGTTGTAATTTTAGCAGATTCTTCAAATTTTGTACGTTCTATACGGATAGAAATGAAGTGAAGAAACCGACGTCAGATTCGTGTTTAATGGGTCAAAATAACATGATAAACGCACTTTTCTCCATCATTCTACTTCAGTTCTCAAAATATAAAAGAGTATATCAATATATTGATGAAAAAATTATCGTAAATAGGTACGCCTCTACGAGAGATGTGACTTTGTGCCAAAGAACAAAAAATTTCCTTCTTTTTTTATGAAATAAAAAATTCTCGAAAATTAATAAAATGGTCATAGCTCCGAATGAGAGATATTTGAGAGTCAAACATTTTCCCGCAATTTTTTCACATCAAAAAACAGCATGAGGGGGGAGGGGGTGGATTGAAAATTATAGCGGAGGCCAAATTCATCCCTTATCCGGCCAGACCCTTCAAAATCAAAACGGCGTGAGGAAATGTTCAATTCGTGTCATTTTCTGATTTTCAAACGCCTCCTGGCGCAGAACCCCGTTTATTCAACAAAACACTAACACTTCATTCCGCGGGTTAAACAATAACTGTAAATGAAAATCTGACCGCTTTTAAATCAAGACGACGTATAGAAAAGCTCAATTCGTGTCATTTTCTGATTTTCAAACGCCTCCTGGCGCAGAACCCCGTTTATTCAACAAAACACAAATACTTCATTCCGCGGGTTAAACAATAACTGTAAATGAAAATCTGACCGCTTTTAAATCAAGACGACGTATAGAAAAGCTCAATTTGTGGCATTTTCGGTTTTTCAAACTCCTCCTGGCGCAGAACCCCGTTTATTCAACAAAACGCTAATATTTCATTCCGTGGGTTAAACAATGACAGTTAATGCCAATCTGACCGCTTTTAAATCGAGACGACGCTTAGAAAAGCTCAATTTGTGGCATTTTCTGTTTTTCAAACTCCTCCTGGCGCAGAACCCCGTTTATTCAACAAAACGCTAATATTTCTTTCCGCGGGGTAAATAATAACAGTAAATGCCAATCTGACCGCTTCTAAGTCAAGACGGCGCACAGTGGGCCAGGAGACCCCGAAAACGTTCGTTTTCCGCGGAAAAATTTGTCATGGATCAAGTTGGTAACACTGCTAATCTGTTAGATATCAGGGTAGCATGAAACGAGTAGCGCAATTTTGATTTTCGTCCTCCCCTCCCTTCCAGCACCCACCAAAGTTGACGATGTGCAGTCAACTAGTTTTATCTTGTTTATGGGGTGTTTACAAAGCAATATTTTTCTGGTTCATGTTGATATTTTTGAAATGTCAATTAGTGCAAAATGATCAGAAAAGTAAGGGCTATTCAGTCATGTATTTGGTTTTTCGATTTGAGAAATGATAATTCAATCATAACTCTCGAAAGATGTCCATATTTTCGCAAGATTTTAAATGGTTTTTGGAATAAAACTATACTTTCTCAGTCGGCGTCAGTGTCCGTTTATAGATTAAATTATAGATTTTAGTGTCCTGAAACCGAATCCGGTGTTATTTTTTGCACGAAGTTGCACGATTTGTCTACACTTGCAATTTTCTGACAGAAATAAGTAAAAAAATCCACGTTTTTTTTGCAAGGGGTTCAAATTAAAAATTCGGTATGGTATGCTATCGTGTCGTATAATATATCACCATTATACGTTTTCTAGGTCGTAGATTACAAATTTCGTACTCAAAAAATTTTTGGAGTTGTTGGAGGGGTAAGAGGGAGGGGTAAAAAAATGAAACTTCGCAATACTATCGTGTAATATGTCAAAATATATGTTTTCGAAGTCGTAGATTACGAATTTCGTACTCAAAAAATTGTAGAAGGGAGGCAGTAGGTGGGGTTTAAATTTAAATTTCGCTATATCCTCACTCGTACAATTTTTTGAGTGCAAAATTTGAAATCTACAATCTGTTGAATGTATATAATTTGACATATTATATGTGCATTATCATTGTGAAATTTCAATTTCGATCCCTCCCTCACTCCAAAAATTTTTTGAGTACGAAATTCGTAATCTACGACCTCGAAAACATATATTTTGACAAGTTACACGATATTATTGTGAAATTTCAATTTTTACCCCTCCTTCGTGCCCCTCTTCTCACTCCAAAATTTTTTTGAGTGTGAAATTCGTAATCTACGACCTTGAAAACGTATATTTAGACATATTACACGATATTATTATGAAATTTCAATTTAGACCCTGCCCCATCCCTCACTCGAAAATTTTTTTCTCTTCAAAATTTGAAATCTACGACCCCAAAAACATGAGGTAAATATTTTTTGAACGTTCTTTCGGGGTTTTTGAGCAAAACGAACGTTTTTGGCAGTCTACTGGCTCACTGTGCGGCGCATGGAAAAGCTCAATTTGTGACATTTTCTGTTTTTCAAACGCCTCCTGGCGCAGAACCCCGTTTATTCAACAAAACGCTAATACTTCATTCCGCGTGTTACAATAACAGTAAATGCCAAACTGACCGCTTTTAAGTCAAGACGGCGCATGGAAAAGCTCAATTTGTGACATTTTCTGTTTTTCAAACGCCTCCTGGCGCAGAACCCCGTTTATTCAACAAAACGCTAATACTTCATTCCATGAAACGAAAATAGCAGTAGATAAATGCAAATCTGACAAATTTGAAGCGTCCATTTAAAAAACAACTATGGTCCATTTTGAAATTCTGACTTTCGTCATTCAAAAAAGTGGTAACTTGGTTTATGGAATCTACAAACGCTGGGAAATAAATTATCGGTGCTATAATTTGTCGCTTTGCGAATTTCTTTCACACGACTTCAAAATGGACAGTTTTTTTTTCAAGAAACGCTTCGATGCGCAAACACAGCTATAGCTAGAGAGCTACGAACGTACATGTATGTAGTTTCCAGACTTACACTTGTTAGTACCTACCAACTGCAAACTACTAATTCCTATCTACGGTACTAATCAGCAGTAAACGAATACTAAGCTACGTAAAAGTGTACATACATATGTATAGTATAGATGCCAGCGTAATAATATACAACTGACACTGCGTATGCGTTACCTTGACGTTACTGTAGGGTGTTTTGGAAGGTTTCCAATGCGCCGCAGCATCGATAGTTACTTCCTCGGCTTCCGGAACGCTATTATTTAATATCCCCCAAATATACTGGTCAATTTCTAAATTTTCTAGTTGCGCTGGTTTACTAAAAGTGAACCAGAAAAAAACAATAGAAAAAAATCACGATCATCGTACATTAAAGAAAGCTACTAGCTAGGTGTTAGGTAAGCTCGGTGAAAGCTATGTACAATACGACGCAACGCGACGCGGGAAGACGAGAAGCGACCATCGGCATCGACATCGTCTCAGGCCACACTACGCCACGCCACGCCACGCCACGCCGCGCCGCACTGCGCCAACGCACGACACGCACTTGCAAACAGGACACCGCCAAACTCCTTTATCGCAATTCAACTGCAGATACGATTCCAAATCGAAACATTGTATGTGCTTGCATTCGTGTCCCCTGGCTGGCAGCGTAATTTTTTTATACGTAATCGGGCATTTCAATGAAACCTATAACATGAACATAAATACATAGGTAATAATATAAACATTGGTAGGTAGGTATTCAAGTTTAATTACGCATGCGTAGACAGGTTAGGTAGATGTGACACACGGATAGCGCTCAATATTAACCATTCTTGTGTTTTACTTCGGGTATGTACTATCAAAAAAAAAAAAAAAAAACTGTGAAAAACCCTCGTTGAAATTTTGGTAGGTTTCCGAATACTGGCCACTAGTGCAAAATTGAAGTAATGGAACACCATTTAACAGAAAAAATATTTTTCATATGAATTTCTATTTCGCATATACAATGAAACATAAATTCACAACTCTACAATCAAAACACGCAGGGAAAATAAAATTTTAAAAAACCAGGTGAAAACACGTAGGTAAACCGAATTACCTAACCGATAAAAACTGACGAAACTTCACAAACATTGGTGGTCGATATGACACTATCCTAGGGGAAAAATACACGAGAACCTTGATACGTAGGTACAAGTAATTCGGTATAGGTACTCATAAAACGGATTGACAGCACGATTTTTTTCAAAATAGTTTTTTTCGTAGGCCTACAACTGTGTAGTATAGGTGCGAGTAAACCACGTACCTATCTGTTTTCAAGTGGTTTGCGTAAGAAATGTCCAACATTTCAAATTTTGTCAATATCAGGAAAAAATGAATTTCAAGAAATCAAAAACCGGGAATACCTGAGCATCGATCTCGGCTGTTACCTCAATTCTAAGAAATGGAAACATTTCAATATTCATTTTTCTTCGGCTTTTCCTGCAGCATTAGCAATCAATTTTTGTACAGTCCAAGTAATGAGTATTTTACACCAACACCAACACCAACACCAACGCAAGTAGGCAGTGGTGTTGAAACGCGAGTAAATCGAGAATTTTCATTTGCGTGGGTAAGATCGATTCGAATTCGTTAATTTAATCGAGTTGTTCTTCATACCTAGAACTACATGTATTTATATCTACCTAGTACCTAGTACAGACCGTACTTAGGTTATCACCCTCCTGTTAAAAAAAAAAAATCAAAAACTCGAAGAATCGAATGTAGTAAACCCAAGAGCGCTTCCCCCATCTCTCTATGTATTCGTAATCTCGGCTATGCTAAGGGAATCCACAAAAAAAAAAAGTAGGTGTGTACATATGACCATTTTTACTTTCAGGGCGGTTTGTTCGACGGCGTCTCTATCGTTATTGCAGCCCATACTGGTTGATGAAGAAGAAGCGTTGAAGTTGCGTTTGATTTTAGCTACACAATGCTCGGCTGTGAGTAATCGTCGACGCAGTAAACCTTGCAGTACACTTCGTATGATGGGTCGATGAACTAGTTGCAAAACAAATAAATGCGACTGAAAAGAGAAAAACATCATTAATGTAAATACAAATGCATGTACCATGAGGTACCTACTGCCTAGCTATGTACTACTCATCGACATGTACTCATAAATTAGTACAAGTAGGTATCTTTGTTATGATATTGGACTCGATAATGTCAAAATACCAAAACTGTCGACAAAATGTCGAAAAAGTGTTACTCACACAAAACTGACTTAAATTCATCATTTACTGTTGATTCTTATGGCAAATCGAAAGTACCCATCCAGAATTCCAGATCGACATTTTCATATTCGCACGCATCTCAGCATTCATCGGGTATAGGTATAGGTATAGGTATACATAGGTACAGGTAGGTGGTACGATACCACAGATTAACCTATGTAGGTATATATTGTAATGTTAAATTTTTACTGCTCACTTTTCGTATCAAACGAATCCAAGAAGAAATCAAAACTTTTGGATCCAACCACTCGGAAGTGCTCCAACTTGACCATGTGTACGTTTTCATCATTGCTTTTTTTAAAAACTCTTCGTACCACCATAAAAGGTTTATAAAAGAATCTTCTTTTTTTTGTTTCTTTTTTTTTTTTACATAGGTACATAAGTATTTTTTGGTCATTTTTAAACAATCAAAAAAATGTTAAGAATGGTTATCAATCAAAAGTCACCTGTCTAAGTAGGTACATGAAAAAAAATCAACGAAATTGACGTGTTTTTTTTTAACGAGACTTACTTACTTGTACCGACCACACTGAACCAGAATGAAAAAAAGCACGCGCATATAGCAAAAAATCATATTTTTATGTTTGGTTTAAATTTATTGTCTATTCCTGTCGATAGAATATGATGTTTAATTACCTATTATAATCATTTTACCCACCCTACCCCACCAACGCAACGTGCGCAAAAATGTTGATCTAACGGTAAGCGTCGCGCCATGACGCGCGTTGCGGAGTGCCACTCTGCGTCAAGTTTCGCATCGCTTTCTATTTGCGCTTTCTGTGCGGATCAAAATGCACGTATTTTTTATGAAAAAAATTAAGCGTGAAGAAAAAAATATGCACTTTTTTACTTTTTGAGATAAAAAATGTTAAAGTTTGTGTTGATTTTGACAATTTTGAAATCATAAATAAGGATACGTTTTTTGGACCGAGGTGGGCCGAAAAAAATGTTGCGAAAAAATGTGTAGGTATTTAAAGGCATTCAATTTTTAAATCACTTTTCATTTTTTTAACGAATACATTTTTTACGTTTGCTCACCAAACGCAATATGATAGGTATAAATTTTTTTCATATTTGAATTCCGTACCCATCCTCTAGGCCCCTAGGAGGATCGAACACACAAAACGACCTCGAAATCGTATGTCATAGGCCAGAAAACCGAGATTTTGACATTAAACTCATCATTATTAAATTTTTCTCAAATTTCAACTCAGCACTACCCCCTCCTCCTCCCCCCCCCCGGGCTGAAGACAAAAACTGACTCGAAATTTGGATTCCACGTTGAAAATTACTTATGGTTACGAAATTTCGAACTGGTGATGGGTCACTATATCTTCAGAAGAGGCTATGCGCGTGTTTTTTATCATTCTGGATCAGTGTAGCGACGTAAGACTAATGAAGACTGCTTAAATAAAATTTTGCAGTAGGTAGTGGTTACTCAATAATTGGAAATGAAAAAATAACGATTTTCAGCGATTTGCAAATTCTTAACGAGCAGTAAGCTAGTTCGCCAATGTCGCTGTCTGAGTCGGAGGAGAGGATTTATGTCGTTTTTTTCCGAAAATGGTCCCGTACCTCCTCCATTATTACCTACTTTTCCCCCCTGAACCAGGAAGCCAACGGTTTGTTTGGAAATTGGCGATAATGCGTACTAGATATACAGATACGGGTAAGTAGGTATGTTTTTCTGTCTTTCTTTTACCTATTTACCTAGGTACCTATTTTTTTTCATTTCACCACCGTAAAACGTGCGTAAAAAGCGAGGCAAGGCGCCGCGCCGCGCCGGTGTAGGAACGAGTGTCAGATTTCAAATAGATACCTACCTGCCTGTAATACATACTTATAGGTACCTATGTAAGTACGTAGGTAGCCGTTGTAGGTATGAAGGTGTAGGTAGCTAGGTACTTACGCAACAGCAAGCGGACACGGTAATTTGAATGGTATTCCTTTCTGGTTGACAAACGTCTTTCAAATGAAGCGGTTTGTGGGTGGTTTTGTTTTCGCCCCTATCTATAACCAGCGGCGTCGCGTTCACAGATACTTGTACACTGGCCGGCCAGTTGGTGCTCATCTGTTTGTCCTCGTGATGGAAACATTTCAGTTGCAATTCTAAATCGGATCTAGTTCGGGCGCAACCGTCCAAATGAAAAAAACAAACAAAAAAACAATAGGACAATAGGTGGGTAAGCGGGCGAAAGTAATCACTTACCGGTACCTATGTATATAAGTACAATGTACATACAATGTACATACATACAGTAGACGAGAATAACAGCTCAGCGAGAGCGACTACATACCTCCACATTAATGTTTGATGCACAGTCGGCTTCAGATGGAAGACGTGGTTACTCACTGCTAAGTTATGTTCTAATCTGAAAGGCGCTAGTATTATACCATCTCGAACCGGAAACGTTAGCCTTAAGTCGTCATCCTCTGTGCACGCGAACCAACGCCAAAATAACAAAGAAAAGGCAACGAAAATCATAACTAAAGATAGGTACCTACATAGATACATATAGGTAAGTAAGTACGTTACCAGAAAGTAAAATGAAAAAATACTTAAATAAATAAATCGCATTTCGACAAAAATCGGTTATGGTACGGTACCTACTGATGGGTAGGTAAAGTTAGTTTACCTACTTTGAGTAGGGCACTTCTATTCTCAAAACATTTGTGTTTCGAGTCCCTAAAACAATGAGGGTCTAACTTGAAGGGCTCAAAACAATGTTCTCTTTGGGAGAGGGGATGGAATTTTTGCCTTCTTTCTGGCTTAGTGCCACCAGCGCAGCGCATGAAATCATGATTACCCCGGTCAACACCACCTTCTCCCCCTCCCCCTCCACTGAAAAAGTGTGATACAAATTTTAACGCCTCCGTGATTTATTCAAATTGAAATTGTAACTTATCGTTCTGTACAACTGGGTTGAAAAATTGTCGGTTGCAGAAATCAAAAATTGATTGATTTCAAAAACAAATTTAATCGCAAATAAAATAAAACCCGTCGAAATGTAAAAAAATATTTTGGTCGTCAACATAAACTTTTGATGATGAAATTTTTCCAAAAACCTAAAATGACAGGAATTTCAAAAGCGTTACGACTACCTACGTAATATATCATTTTTACAGAATAATCAATAGGTATTGTTCATTCGATGGCCCGAAGGTAAGCATAAAATTTTCTGGTCATAGGCAGGTAAAAATTAATTTCGTTGACCTACGAGTATTCGTATTTTAAAAATGGTAACCGAGTGCTACTGTTTACCTACACAGTTCTAACCGATTTTTTTTATGAAAAGTGTGTAAGTAAACAGGTACGGTAGGTGAATGGAGAGGAAAATACCTACTCTTTGTAAAATGTCATCCAAGTTCAGTTGGCGAAAAAAGTGTTCAAGAAGGTAAGCGATTTGAATTCGGTAAACATCGAGCGATATTCAATCGCGCAATCTGCGACTTTTCAACTCCCTATTTGACTACAAGCCTACCTACATTAGGGAAATGCATTTTTGCAAGCTATCGGGAAAAAAGGAGAGACTTGGGGAAACGCTCGTTGTTTTTCAAAGACCATTCGTGCAAGTAATTTCGATTTCGAAATCTCCGGGAAGAAACCTTACTTAGGTATGTAGTTAGCTGTTTTTGCGAACACGAAATACACACTTACTGGCAGTTGGAGTTAATAGATTGGACTTGAGATCGTTGATATTCGGCTTAATATCGACGGAATTCGGGCTCATCACGTAGGGTGGCATATTACTGGCGGGAGTTAAAGGAGGCGTCGGATTACCAACTGGTATAGGACTGTGCTGATAATTGTTCCGCATACTGGTAACTTCGGGTTGAAATTGGGTATTATTGGGAGGCGGCGGCGGGGGTTGCTGTTGCTGTTGCTGTTGCTGTTGCTGTTGCTGTTGCTGCGAATATTGGTTATTCGGCGTGAAATATTGATGAGATTGCAGAGACGACGAAGATGTGGACGTTGAAGACGAACCTAACGACGACGACGATGTCGGCGGCTGTGGATGAAGCCCAAGTCCAGGCCCAGGCCCAGGCCCAGCAACATTTTGATGTAGGGCGGAGGCAGCGACAGCGACGGCGGCCGAATTCGAGTACGACGGAGTTGATTGTCGAATAGATGCGCGAGACGGATTACCTTGTAAATGCATCGCAGTGACTGCTGCCGGATTATACGTTCCCATCGCCGGACCTATATTATGTTGACCAGCGAACTGTTGCGCCTGAAATGCGATCGTGCCCCTGCTGCCGCCATACCCATTCGGAAACTATAACAGGCGGGACGCACGTATAAGGTAATTATACCCTGTATGGTTATTCCTAATAGGTGATTGACGAGATTTAGTGAGATTACCTGAGATGGCGTCGGCGTCGAAGAATTGTAATTAACCGGCGGCACATTCGGATTTGAGTAGGAATTAATTTGCTGCGGCGGCATTTGCACCGACGGTGGTTGCTGCTGCTGATGATGTTGCTGATGCTGCTGCTGCTGCTGCTGTTGCTGTCTTTTTTGATTCATATGTACAATCGGATTGGGATAGGGAGCCATTCTTCGAGGATACATTTGATTAGGACCGGCGTTCTGCGAATCAAAATTATACGAGTTGAACCGAAATGAAAACGTAGGTAAATTAAATACGAGTACCTATAAGTTGGGCAGACATTCACTCATCATACTCGTACCTATATATTATGCAGATCTCTATTAATCAACTGGTGATTTGAGGTACATGCCTAGGTAGGTAGGTAGGTAGGTAAAAAAAAGGAAGAAAGAAAATCGTAGGTAGGTATCGAACACGAGAGACGAAAAATACATACGAGTACCTACATAGGTAAGATAAGATTCCTATATCATATTCCTTTACGAGATTTTCTTCCTATACTGCATAGTCACCTGGACTTGTTACTTAGGTACGTATACGCGTGCGCGTGCAGTCGTGCACGTAATAAGGCTGACAATTGACTACCTAATTTTGAAAATTAGGAAAGTTTAAGAGATTGCACAACAACAGACCAAATAAGCTACCTACGTAATACGTAATACGTATATATTTAAGCTCGTATGACTGATAAACTTTGAACACTCCGATCGCGGATACAAAATCAAAAAGCACCTAAATTTGAGAAATTCACGACCACCAAAATATCGCTGCCGGCACGGTATTGGTATCGCAGGGTATCGGTAAGTATCCGGTATTGGAATTGGAGATGCGAAATCGATACCAAAATTTCGATACCTACCAATATCGAGGTGGGATTCACTAGACTAGAGATAACTCTTAGCGTATCACGCATCTGATTATACGACACCTACCCATAATTACCTACTTGCGCTCTTAACCTGTAACGATACGTCGCCGTGACATGGCGCAGTTCCTAGTTCCTAGTTCCTAGTTCCTAGCTCCTAGCTACATACGTAAGTATGGTACACCCGAGTCTACGTCCATTTCCCGCTGGAAATTCCCCGCGGTTGAATTTTGTGCGGCGACAATTGCTCGTGGCGAAAATTCCCCGTGGCAAAAATTCGTCGCGGCAAAACTGCTCGTAGCAAAAATCAATTACAGAGACATTTTATCGTGCTCACAAGGGAGCTACCCGAAGTCGGACACGCGAAATGAAAAAATTTTTCACAGGCTTGTAGAGCATCACCAAATTCTTCCACAACCAAAATTTCAGCCCCTAAAGTTGAAATGGGAAGGAGCTATGAGAGTTTGAATTTCAAGAAATCGCCTATACACCGAAAAATTACAAAAATCTAAATAACTCGCGTTCTTATGGCGTTTAGGAGATGGATTTTATACCACGAACTGCCCTCGGTATAGGCCATCTGAAGACGGGATAGTCGCCTAGGTTCGCGTGTAACATCAGGGGGGGGGGGGGATTTTCACTCATACAGTGGTCGTTATTACAATTTTTCTATATCACGCATAAAAGGTATGAGTGAAAATCCCCCCACCCCCTGATGTTAAACTCGAATCTAGGTGACTATCCCATCTTCAGATGGCCTTCCTGGTATAAAATCCATCTCCTAAACGCCAAAAGAACGCGAGTTACATGTTTAGATTTTTGTAATTTTTCGGTGTATTAGGCGATTTTTCGAAATTCAAACCCCCATAGCTCCCCCCTATATCAACTTTAGGGGCTGAAATTTTGGTTGTGGAAGTATTTGGTGATGCTCTACAAGCCTGTGAAAAAATTTTTCATTCCGCGTGTCCGACTTCGGGTAGCTCCCTTGTCAGTAAATGTTTACCTATCACAGGTTTATTCCCCCGCTTCCCTCCCCCAAAAAATTCAAAATGGATTCGTGACGAAGGGTAGGTACGAGTAATAATAATATTGATTTCTTGTTTCTAAATTATTATCTCGAACCCACCTAGCTGGAGAAAATTGATAATTTTACATGGAAAAAACGAATCAAAAAAAAATTCTTATTAAATTAACAACTCTGATTCGACGATGCGTCTTTACCGGTTTACGCAATATGTGCTTACCTACCTACTCTTTGTGATTTATCCGACGCTCGATTATCCGCTTTCGCGTTTAACTCAAAGTTACAAATTTTTGATATTGCGGTTTAATCGATCAAATAAGTCACCAATATGGGTAATCCGCGATTATAAGAGCCTAAGAGCTGTTGGGAAATTCCGAAATTTTCTGGAAGCTCCGATCGCCTGGGGCGTAAAAATTCTTAATACGCCTCTGTCTACGAGGTAGGTAGTAGGTACCTATTTTTTCTGCGAGCAAATTTGACTTGAAGGAGTTTTTCCGCAAGCAATTTTCGCCGCACGAAATGCAACCGCGAGAAATTGTGCCGGCGCAGCGGGAAATTTACGCGATACCGGTACATAGTGCTCCACAACTATTCGGATTATCCGAATAATTCGAATAATCGTAATCGTATTCGGATAGTATCCGATTAATCGATTAGAACCGATTTTGACGATTTCGGTTCTTCCCAGATCGTATAGACATCAGAATGAAAAAACAATTTTTTTCATTGTAATAATGTTTGTAATGTTACACAGTTGTTTTTTTTCTACACAATAGCATTGTGTATCGAAATAAAGCAAATGTACTGAATTATAAACATTTATACAATTAAGTAAAAAATTGTTTTTTTTTGTTTTTTTTTTTTTTTTTCATTTTGTCTATAATCTGGAGGGAGGCCGAAATCAAATGGACATCAGACCTTGTAAAAGTTGATTATGAAATTACTGATAATCCGATCATCCGATTTTGCCGAATAATCGGTAGTTGTGCAGCACTGCCGGTACACCCATACTACATATATTGTATTTCGTACTTTTCTCTCTGTCTCTCTACCTAGATAGGTTAGGTAGATGGGTAAGAAATATTGTAAATATGTAATATCTACGGTACCTGAATGAGGAGTTTATTCATATTGTTGGCGACGGGCGCCAAAACACCAACGCCGGAAGCCATAATGTTGGAGTGCGTGGGACCGGAATTCTGATTCATCATATTTATTCCGTTCATGGCGACGTGCATGCTGGAATTTGGGTGAATTCGTTGCGAACCGTAAGAAGCTCCGAACTGCTGTCCGTGATGCATGCTGCCATTCATGCCTTGCATCTGCAAAAAATACGAGTATGAGATTACCACACTTTTCATCGATAGAGCGCCGCACCGCGCCGCGTTTCGTCGTAGGTCGTAGGTCGTAGGGTGTGTAAAACTGTAAATAGCAGGTACGGTACAGTATGGTAGGTACCTACTCGTCGCAAAGTACCTATATATATGTAGGTAGATTTTGATACCTAGGTATGGTATAGGAGATGGAGATGAGAATTCGTCCGAATACCTCCGGTATTAGGTACAGTAGGTACAACACGCATCACACCCGTACCCGCCTACAACACTTTTCTTCAACTTAATGGCAACTATACAAATTGTGATTCGTAAGTACCTAGCAGCAGATAATGGATAATGGTACCATTGTACCATTGTACCTAGACCTACCTACGTAGCCGAACACGTACATACCTTCATACTTAATTCGGTAGATCAGAAACATACCTATCACAATTTTCCTACCTATATACATATAAATAGGTATAACGAATAGATAGGTATGTACCTATCTCAATTGCAAGCAGGCGTTGGTACGAGTCTGGCGATTTGAAATCGGGCTAACAGCCGCAAACGCAACCGCAACCGCAGCTGTGGCCGGTGCGTAAAAAAAAGAAAAGAACGAATAGAAATAAAGAAAGTAGGTAGGTACTTGAGAATTTTCCAGTGGAAGGGTACCTATGCAGTAGCGCGGTCTTCGCGCTGGGAGCTGTTCGTTTGGCTGTGAATGTTTTGCCGCCACCGTTGAAATTAACTTTTCAAAAGAAAATGTTCGCTTCGCCGCTCGATCTTAATTCTTAACACGTCTAATAATGTTAGGTACCTATAGCAATGGCTAATATTGCCTAACAATGCTTGTCGGCAAAGGTACCTTAAGACGTGGCAATGCAATTCTCAAACAAAATTTATTATTTCATGTAGAATATCTTCTAACCCGTCCCAAACCTCATTTTTGCGACTAAAAATGCGATTCCCCCCTATAAGGAAAAAAGGCCTGTCTCCTCTGCTTTCGTTTCGGTTCGTTTCTGAATTGATACGAATCTAATTTTCTATAAAAATGTGGAAAATGAAAGTGGGGAGAGATTTTTAGATTAAGTAGGTACCTACTACCTACATACTTTTTTTTTACAATTTTTACAAGCAATTTCAACAAGTACCTAAATTAAAAATCAATCTCACATCGAAAAAATTGAAATTCTCTCCCCCCTCCCCCTCCCCCTCCCCCTCCCCCTCCCATGTTCAACGAAATGTGGTTATCCACACCCTACGGCGATATTCGCCCAAAAAGAGCACTTGCGCGAGTTACCGCAGCTAACCGCAAAGGCAAAAGTAGCGTACACATATGGCCGGCGGATGCGCTATTTATTGGAAACGAAAGGATGAAGTAGATGAACGGAAAAGCGAAGCGCAAGATGCACGCGTATACGAGTAGTGCACTATATACCTGCTCAGCGGATAATTGTCATTTCCCGCAGCGATCCGCAAAATAATTCGCAGATAGCTGCGGTAGCGGTAACTTGCGGAGATGCTTTGTTCGGGTACTCACAAAGAATTCTTCAACTTTTTCACACGCACCTGTGACTGATATATTGATATATAAAATGCATTTTTATGATTTTGAGATGCTTCTACGAAAAAAAAGTTGAATTTTTAGTCGCAAAAATGAGGTTCGAGTTGGAAAATTTTCAAAAGTGATGTGTACCTGCGTTATTCAAGAAGTGGTACGATAGGGCGACAATCGTCCGCGGCAAAATGAACGGTAGGTACCTTCCACTCTGATAGAAATATTTTACCGACGAATTTTTGAAAAGGATACCTGTGAAAACGGTAAAATGATGACTCGATGAATTTCGAGACGGTGCTATGCCATGCCATGCCATGCCGCTTTGCCACTTTGCCGCATTGCCACAACCATGGCAAGTAGGTATAGGTACCATAGTCTACCGGCATCGCACTGGCATGGCATCGGAAAATCAAAGCTGAGGCGGCAAAGGTTCCTGGTGATGCGTGACGCGACGCGAAGTAAGTACCTATGTTGAAATGTAGGCTGTACCACGTAGACGTACGTACTCGTATTTCGTGCGATCTCAGCCTCTGCGCCCGCGCTACAGCCATACACAACGAAATCGCAACCATCTAAATCTACGAGTAGGTATTACTGCGCAGCGCAGTACCGTGCAATTGCAATTGCAATTGCAATTGCAATTGCACGGTACGAACTACGAAAATACATTTACCTACATAGGTACCTACTACGCACATACCATTACCATATGATACCGGTGCTTACCGCTTACCTGTATGTACTAATGTACTACTTATCGTTAGGCGTATGCGTGTGCCTGTGCGTGTACACGTAGGTTGGTTGCCGGTAGCTAGGCAGGTACCAATACCTACCAAATACCAATAGGTACTCGTACCCTAGACGCGGCGGTGGTAACCTGGTAGGTATAGGTATAGGTACAACACACAACACACAATACACTGCTACCGAGTGAGTGAATCGCAAAGTCGCACCAACACGTTCTACCCTCTACGTAGGTACGTGGTACGTGGTACGTAGACATACAGTATGTACCGTACTATGTACATATCATACCTATCCGTAAATTACCCTTTTCGTACTCGTTGCGACGCTGACGAGAGAGAAAGAGCGAACCAGCAGCGAAAATAGGCAGATCTAACGTACCGTATACCGTATACTGTTTACCGCGCTGTAAGTACCTACCTATGTGGAATTGTAGATAGCAATAAGGAGGAAGTGGCGAGGCGCGAAGGCGGTGGCGGTGGCGGTGACGGTGGTGGCGGCGGCAGGCGAAGGGTATAGGGTAGCGGCAGTAGCGCCAGCGCCAGCGCCAGCGCCGGCAAAGGCAAAGGCAACGGCAACGGCAAGCGCTGCGGGGTAACAGATAACGCCAAAGCCGAGGGAGGCGTTGGATATAGACGCGTGTGAAGGCGAACGCCGAACGCCGATGCCGAACGGGTGTGGGTGCGGGTGCGGGTGCGGGTGCGGGTAGGCAGAAGAGTTGAAGCAGCGAACGCACTACGTAAACGTAACCTAAGCATACTCGTATCGAATACGCTGCGGGGTTTTAAATGCGGTTTCGTTGTTTGCTATTTGCCGAGCGACGCCCGCATTATGTTTGGTATACGACTAGCGCTGCACCACCGCACCGCACCGCACCGCACCACACCGCACTACCGGCGACAACGTATTGACAATCTTGATACGCGCCGCGTCACTTCTCGTAAAGCGACGGTAACGTTTTATACGCCGATACGGCGTGGCGTGGCGCGGCGCGGCGGCAGTGTTTCCAAAACTGGATACTAGCTCCGCATTGCTGACTCCAGATGGTATGGCGTGGTATGGCGTGGCATATACGAACGAGTACTTAGTACTTAGCTAGCAGCGGCAGTAGCAGTGAAATAAGGCAACGCGGAAAGCGCAGTCTACAACTACGAGCACCTAGCACAAAGGGGTATTTTCGATTGGGTAGGTATTTGGTATTTGGTATATGGTATTTTCTATTTAGGTACCTTAGCGCCGAGTTTGGAGGTGAATGCGGAGTCAATGCGGTAGCGGTAGCGGTAGCGGTAGCCGGAGTCGTGCGTGGTCATAGTCGAGGTAAGCATAAGGAATACGTGTACGTACACGTACACGTATAGGTACGGTATGCTGCTCTATACTGCTACACACAGTACAGTAGGCACAATGTACCTAGCTAGTAGCCAGTAGCTACCTGCATTAACGTCACATACCGCACCTACCCCCACCCCTACCACTACCCCTACGACATCGCCTTCGCCTACGCCTACGCCTACGTAGGTACCGCGTACCTAGCTTAGTAGTCGGAGTAGACGAATGACTGGACGCAGAAAAAGGCGAATACGAGTGAATACCTACAGCTACAGCTACAGCTACAGCTAACCTCAACTCAACTCAAACTCAAAGTGATTTGCACTTTTATATAATAATTCGCGTTTCCACTTTTATACCTGATGGTGGGTCTGGGTACCGAAGATCGTACATCGCAGAGAACAAATATGCAAGATACTTATGTAGGTAAACAGTAAACGTCATGCAAGATTAAGAATCCCTGTAATACGTAGAACGTGTAACAACATGAGTACCCTACCTGCCTACTTACTTACTTACTTACTTACTTACTTACCAACAAATCAAATACCTACGTAACAGAATTAAGAAGAGAGACGGGCAGATGGACGGACGGACGGACGGACGGATGGATAGAGAAAATTTTCTCTCGAAAGGACGCGACGAGGAAGACCAAGACATACGAAGACGATGATGGCACGGCACGGTGCGGTGCGGAAAACGGAGAGTAGAGTAAAAAAGCGAAACGGAACGAAATGAGCGAACGAAAATGGTAAGCACGGCACGTAAGGTAATCGCCTTCGCAGGCGCCTTCGTTCTATCTGTTATGCTACCCAACGAACCCTGCGCGCACCCTTTCACCTTCGCAGTTGAATCGAGTCGAGTTGAACCGTTCGAGTGCACCCGTAATACCCGTATCGCCCGTTTCGCACCGCACCGCACCGCACCTTAATGCTCTGTACCGTACCCCACCCCGTACTTTGGACGACATCGACACTGTCGCCTTCTTCCACTCGTAACGCGCCGCAAAATTTCACACCAGCGAAAAAAGGAATACCGAGCGGGCGATGTAATTTTTTAACCTGAAAATTTGCCGTTTCACGCGAGTTTTTTTCGTCTTTTCCTGAACCCTGTACCCCGCCAGAACAACAAACTACAACAACTTTCATCATTATCCGCTTGATCCGCTTCAGGCTTCACCCGCTTAATTCCAGCCTCCTAGCGTTAGCGAGCTGTTTTAATATTTCTACTTGTTCTCATCCAGGTAGGTAGATAGGTAGGTAAGTAGGTACCTACGATTAGTACATACATACTATACAAATGTACCTAAGTAGGCCTAGGTATCCCAGTATATGTAAGTAGGTGAGCATCTCCGTCGCGCCCTTCAAGTGAGGGGGTGGGGGGAGGGGTGTATCAAGCAGACAAACCGTAAGTGAAACGCGAGTAAATAATTCACTTTGGAGAAAAACAAAACTAATGGAGCGATTCGAATGACGGATCAATTTTGACTCCATTTTGAATCCGATTCAAAAAAAAAGAAAGCGAATCGCAAAATTTTGAATCGTATTTACAATTTGATTCAGATCGCACTGGCGCAGTGATTTATTTTACTTTTCGCAATTCACAAAGGTAGGTACCTATTTGTATGAATTCATTGTCTCCCACTAATAGTACGGACATTTTAGCTAAAATAAGGCCCTAATCCAAAAAAAAATTAGCAGGAAAGGGAAGTTTCGTATATACGCTCAGTAAGGTACCTATGTATTTTAATATTCCCGAACTTCCCTAAAATCGGTGAATATTTTCACCTCCTTTTGGAGGGTGAGAGGGTTCAAATTTTCGTTTTTCGACTATAACTTTCAAAATTACGTATTTACGAAAAAAAAAATCGAACAAAAATTGTAGAGCATAAAAAATCAAACAATTTTGTTATTTACAATTTTTTCCTAGGACGTCATGGGAGGGAGCTAGGGTCTTCGAAAAAAAATCAATTTTGAAAATTTCCCATCACCAGAACAAATCACCAAAAATCGGGTTAATCGACTTTTAGGAGCGGTTCTTTTGCATAGTACATCCTATTACTATGTAGAATAAGAAAAATGTATAACCAACTCCTTATCTCAAAGTGGGGGGGGGGGATGGACCCTCCGAAGAAAAAGTCGCATTTTCCCCCAAGCGTAGTTCTGCTGCAGTGCAAAATTCGAAAAATTGGTTCAAACAAATGTTGTAGGTACAGCATTAAAAGACGAACATTTTAATTTTTTAATTTTTTCCCTACGTGGTCTGGGGGGGGGACTATTACAAAAGGAAAAAAACAGGGGGGGTTGGAAAATTTTTCATCAACTCAATAAACTCTCCTTTTGAGACCCATTTGGGGTCCAGGGGTCAAATTATTATAAAAATCGAGTTCAGCCCCCACGAAAACTTCAGAACTCCACTTGCTCGACCATTGGTTCGCTAGATTTTAAATTTACCAGGCTTACACAATCCTACTTTATTGAGGTTATGAAAAATTTTCGAACGCCGAATTGTTTTCTTTTTGCGATAGCTCGCTTCTAAGACCACGTAGAAAAAAAAAATGTTCGTCTTTTAATGCTCGACAACGTTTGTTTGAACCAAATTTTCGAATTTTGCACTACAGCTGAGCTACGCTTGGGGGAAAATGCAACTTTTTCTTCGGAGGATCCACCCTCCCCCCTCCCGCCCCCCACTTTGAGATAAGGAGTTGGTTATACATTTTTCTTATTCTGCATAGTAATAGGATGTACTATGCAAAAGAACCGCTCCTAACAGTCGAATAAGCCGATTTTTGGCGATTTTTTCTGGTACCTACTGGGAAATTTTCATAATTGATTTTTTTTCGAGGACCCTAGCTCCCTCCCATGACGTCCTAGGAAAAAATTGTAAATAACAAAATTGTTTGATTTTTTATGCTCTACAATTTTTGTTCAATTTTTTTTCGTAAATACGTAATTTTGAAAGTTATAGTCGAAAAACGAAAATTTGAACCCCTTCACTCCCAAAAGGAGGTGAAAATATTCACCGATTTTAGGGAAGTTCGGGAATATTAAAATACATACTTTACCGAGCTTATATACGAAACTTCCCCTTCCTGCTAATTTTTTTTGGGTCAAAACCTAAAATGTCCGTACTATAAACGTTCGCTTGAAAAGAGTTTAAAGGGTACCGGCGGACAAGATGGGCGAATCAGCCTCCGAGCTGAAATTCGAAACTAACCGATGGAATCTGATTTTTATGGTCTGAAAACTTTGTGGTAAAAATTTTGGCCACCTACCCCTCACCTATCCTTAGTTATGGGCCAAAACGTTCTTTTTTTCAGCTTTTTCATTAAGAATTTTTATTTTCGCGAGTTTTCAACCAAATTTTTTCAAATTTTCGTGGGTGGTACACACTATACTGAAGGGTATTAGCTGGTGGTTTGAAACAATTTTTCGATGATTTCTTCCAAGTATAGCTGAAACTCGTGTTTGAAAACTTCAAATCGAATTTTCCACATGATGGTTCAGAGGTACAATTCGGAAAAAAAAATGTTTATGTGCTTAGTCCCTGTGTACGTACAACGAGATATTTTTTTCAAAATTGCACCCCTGAACCATCATGTAGAAAACTCGATTTGAAGTTTTCAAACACGAGTTTCAGCTATACTTACTTGGAAGAAATCATCGAAAATGTTTTTCCAACCACAATACCCCTCAGTATAGTGTACCACCCACGAAAATTTGAAAGCCTGCGCTGCGAGACCACTATGGTCAACCAATCTAGTACCTACCTACAGATACCTGCATGTTTCGCCTCTTGCTATAAAAAAATTCGGGTACCTACCTACCGTACCATACACCCTTGAAGATAGCCATGGAAATATGATCGAAGCAGGATGCGATAAGCGAAACTATGCAAACATAGGTAATGTAAATGTAGATAACTACTAGCTATAGGTAGGTACCTACTCATGCGTATGTGGGCGCGTTACGTATGTATATGTACAGTACGTAACCTACCGGGACGGGATGTAGGTAGAGAGAGAGGTAGGTACACCAATACCACGAGCACGAGCACGAGCACGAGCACGAGCACGCGTCCTGTTGTCGCGTAGCGTGCCGCTGTTCGCTATCTACTAATTACCTAGGTAGGTACTAACTACTAACGTAAGATAGGCTAGACCTACGTCCTACGTACGAAATTAAGGAAATGGAAAACCGATTACCTGCGGAGTGAAATGGGGATTATCTTGCAAAGCGACCACGCTAGCGGTAGCAGTAGCGGTAGCCGTGGCCGCTGCGGCAACCATCGCTGCAGTAGCGACAGCAACAGTCGGCGTTGCGGAGGAGTGATGCACGTGCGGATGATGATACAGCGGATTTTGAGATACGGGTGCTGATTGAGCGGCAGTGGTCGCAGAAGACGTCAATGATTGCGGCGAATGAGAGCTGGAATGATGATGATTGTGGTGATGATGTTGGTTGTTGTTGTTATTGTTATTGTTGTGATGGTGGTGGAGATGATGGTGGTTGTGGGGATGGGGATGGGGATGGGGATGGGGATGGGGATGGGGATGGTGTTGATGTTGGTTCTGGTTCTGGTTCTGGTTCTGGTTCAGGTACTGTTGGGTAGAAACAGTCGTCTGAGCTAACGATCCAGAGTGGTAATGACCAACGCTGTTGGGGGATTCGACAAAATTTACCGCACCGGTGCACGCGCCGTTCATATCATTTTGAACGCAACCATCGTGATGGTGGTGCTGGTGCTGTTGCTGTTGCTGGTGCTGGTGCTGGTGATGATTATTATATGGAGATGCGAGTCTGTAATAATTGTCGTAAGTAACACACATTAGACGTCTATCGATATATTCGTAGATTGTACGCGTACCTATCACGTAAAAGTTTTTCCTACTACGAGTATGTTTACGTTTAGGTATATTTACTAAGTTACTACGAGGGTTGTCCCGAAAGTAATGCACTGCGCTGCGCCCTCTAGCTCGCTTTATGTTAATCGTAGAATGTTCGTTTGCGTTTCGGTTTAGTTTTGTAGCTGGTACGCTGGTGTCGCTGGTAGTCTCACGTCAGGAACACTAGCGTGTAGGTGTAGGTGTAGGTGTAGGTGTAGGTGTAGGTATAGATATTGGTTTTGTTTTGTTTTGTTTTGTTTTGTTTTAGGATGAATGGAAAAGAATTCAGACCGGTTCCCGCTAACCAATCTCAATGCCTCAGGTTACGGTAATTTTTGAGAGAAAAAACGCATTATTCGAAGCGGATTCGTGAAGGACGGGAGTAAGTTGACGTTTGTTACACTTGGATATGAAGAGTAGTAGGTAACAATGTAACAACGTTCCAAAGTTATTTTGGATGAAATTGAGACGACTTGTGACTGTAGGAGTGATATGTACTTACTGGAAAAAATGAAAATGGTAATTTTCGATTTTTCAGGTTTTCGGCCATTGTCATTGACTTCAGTTGTCTCATTTTCTCCCAAAATGACTTTGGAGCATTGCTACATCTTATGTGTAATCTATCCCAAACCAACAAACTTCATTTCACTTTTAAACTTTTCGGAACCACTCCGGATAAGGCATTACATTATTTAGCTATAAAATGAAAAATGCTCGTGAATCGAGAAATTGGAAATGGCGAGTTCGAATTCATCTGGAAAATTTTCTTCTTATTCCAGAACAAAACCGAACACACGAACGTACTGATCTCTGAAGCACGCCGAGTAGGTAAAAGGCTATAAAATGACCGTGACCTGAGGGCATTGAAATTGGTTAGCGGAAACCCTTCGGAAATTTTTTCCACTCATCCCAAAACAAAACCACATATACTCACACGCAAGTGTTTCTGAGCCTACCAGCTACAAAAGTAAACCGCAACGAACATTCTACGATTAACACAATGCGAGCTAGAGGACGCATTGCATTACTTTCGGGACAACCCTCGTACTAGTATGGGCTTATACTCGTACAGGTACGAGTAAGAACTAGCAATTTCCTTCAATGTTACGGTACGGTAAAGGGTAAATCCATAGATTGAAAAGAAAGCATAAGTACCTCAGATTTTGGCGAAAATTATCGAGGGAAGTTCACGTTTAGCTTTCTAAGAGGTTCTTCTTTCTTTAAAAAAAAAATAGTTCTCAAACGCAAAAAAGAACGGAACTAGGACTAGAAGTCCTACATGTGATGTAACTTTTGAAAGAAAACCACGCGTTTTTAATACATTTTCGAGTCGAAAAGTACGTACTACAAAAAACGAATAAGACAAAACTGGTAAAGATTAAAATTTACCTTTTGTAGAGTCTAACCGGTTTTTTCTTCTCTGGGAAGCTTAGGTAGGTAAGTATCTACTTAGTTCTTGAGAAATTTTAGCCGAAAAATCAAAGTCCAACTGTCATCTCTAATCAAAATTACCTACATAAGTATCTTTCCCGTAGCAAAGAATTTCAAACCCTATTTTTGCGCTGGACGCGGTCCCTTTCATTGGCGTTAATAAAGCTGCATAACCGGTTTGCCGTAAATAAATGCAGTATTCATCTTTCACCGTCATTCTACTTATTCCTAGTCAATCTTGAATTCTCGATGCCTATTACATATGATTGGGCACCTACGAAGACTTTGTTACGAATTACCAGGTAGGTACATTCATCATAATGATGTAAAAACTTTATTTATGAAGATAGACGAAATCTGTTTGAAAATTTGAAATGTAGGTACGATATTTTTTCTACTATTCTACACAGCTACCATAATCATTCAAACATTTGTCCCAGCGTGAAACAAGTTTTTCGAAACCTTCTCGGTAGAACATCGTGCCCAAGCCCTTGCGAGTGGTTGAGCTTTTGTTAGCAACTTTGGGATCTAATGAGCGAAAAATATAGGTATGGAAACGAAGTTTATTGTTCACAATATCATGCACTGTACCAGCAGAAATGTTCAGCTGATCACCAAAATTCACAATAAGCACGCGAAAATTAATCGTTTGACATTATCCTATCCCAGGGAATCGTGGTTCGAGTTATGAGTCAAAATAACATCAAAAATGGATCCTAGGAGTCAAACATTTATAATTTGGCTTTTCTTTCGTCACCTTTCTTATGGGCTCATTTTGGTATTTTTGGTGCAATGACATCGAAAACGGACTCCGGGAGTGAAAAAAAAAATGGATTACGATAGGTACCATACTTACTCGATGTTTTCGAGCCATTCTCTCATCTCGATTCTTCCCTCTACCACCGTAATTCCAATTTTCTATAAGGCCACCCTATTCCGCATCCTCACTCTCGCTAATTCGCATTGATATCAACTTGAGTGCTGAAATAATCGTTTCTCTCTTACGATTAAGAAAAATAGGTAGGTAGGTAAGTATATTTTTGCAAGCTCGAAGAAAAAAGTCAAGTCGATCTTGTCACATATGCGACGCGACGTTATAAAAATTAAATTAAAAAATAATAATAGTTTCCTTTCTGTCTAAGTGTCTCTGTCTTCCGCGGGGGGGGGGGGGGGCAAGCCAGGATTAATCGGGCACTCGGTATGGTATAACACGTAGCCGTCGTATTCCTACTTATCCGAGCACCTACAAAAATATTACCATCAGGCAGGTAGGTGCTAGGTGCTAGGTGCTAGGTAGATATTGCTCGTAGTTGTACATCGATCGCAATGGGTACGCAATACGTACGCATATCGAGGGAGTGATTCGAATGTATCAAGCATCAACAAACGTGTTGTTCAGTTGTTACGTTTCAGCCATTTCTAGCCTCCTACCCCTATTCTAACGTAAGTGTAATCGTCTAACGGCGCTGTGGCGGCGGCGATGGCAAGCGTGCGAGCTGCGAAGTGCGATTCGAATTTCAAAATCGACTGCGGCGCGACGAACGCGAAAACGATAGCCGAACTGCCGTAGCCGTAGCCGTAACCTTAGCGATACTGGTAGAAGCTACATGGAAGGGTGTAAGGGTAAGGGTAAGGGTAAGGGTAATGGTAATGGTAATGGTAATGGTAAGTGGTAACGAACAACGGAACCATACCGTGAGAACATCCCTTACACGATTCTCTCAACGCCAGCGCCAGCGCCAGTCAGAGTGCCACGAGGGTTGTTTCGTTCGTTTGTTTGCCAACGATGCGAATGCGATGTGTCGTCGGCGATGACGACGAGTCCTACTCCTTCCTCGCCTCGTCACCTCGCCACCTCGCCACCTCGCCACCTCACGCCACTTTGCTCTCCCTTCACGCTGCAACATACGGCAATGGCTAGTTAGCCTTTTCGACGTGGCGAAACACAACCACCACACTGCCACCCTCCGTTTCTTCTTCATCTTCACCTTTTTTTTTCATCTTCTTTGTCTTTTATTTTTCTTTTTCTGCTTCACCGTCGCCTCCCTCGCCTTCTTCTTCGTTCGGTTGGTTCATCTTTCTCCTCCACCTCACCGCGCCTGTTCGTCTTTCATTCCGCATTTTTGTTTCGTTTTCAACTTTTTGTTCGGGTTTAGGGTTATTTTCAAATTTTATTTCATATTCATTTCAAACCGAATCCAATAAGTAGGGTAACAAAAAGTTTGCTCGACGCGCCGTACCGTACACCGTACACCCAGATAGTACAGTAGTTAGTAGTTAGTAGGTACTAGGTACTAGGTACCATATAGGTACGAGGTACGATTTA
The DNA here is from genome assembly GCA_033439095.1 of Pseudococcus viburni. Taxonomy (NCBI): domain Eukaryota; kingdom Metazoa; phylum Arthropoda; class Insecta; order Hemiptera; family Pseudococcidae; genus Pseudococcus; species Pseudococcus viburni. Next base: position 178,606 of record JAVBJF010000476.1, on the reverse strand, counting down.
CACTACGTACCGGTAGGTGAACTGTCGTAGGTAAAATTCTTAGTAACCGGTTTATCAATAGGTAATACCTACTCGATATGGCAAAACAACGCACGTGAGTAAGTATTCCTAAATTATGTATCTAAGCAATTGTTTTTAAAGAGGAAAAAAGGGACCAATAGTGGCCTTTTGACCCAAAAAGGGACTTTTAGTGACCAACCCTTAAAATAGGCGACAAGTCACCAAAAAAGGTGACTCTTGTTTCATGCCTGAAAGGACGAAAATTCCATTATTCATTCTTTTCGCCTTCAAGACCGCTACCTTACTCACAACTTCAACCCCCCCCCTCCACCCTCGACACCAAGTATTTCTTAAGAATACTCGAGTATTAGTATGTAGGCACATATAAAAAGACACGCCTGCCTATCGGTCATATGTGAACTTCTCGATGTATCCGTCACAGCGAGTTCGGGTACCTAGGTACCTCTTCGTAAGTACCTACTTATTCGCGTTTTGGCTGTTTGGCCTCTGTCTGATTCCGGTGGTATCAGCCTATTACGTAAGTATATTCGTTTTCCTACCGATCGGCTAATCCACTACTCGTACTCGTGTACGCCACGCCAGCGCCACGCCGCGCCGTGCTGTGACGCTGTGCGCGACGGCAGATGTGGACGGAGAGAAGGAAAACGAGAAGAAGGAGAACGAGAGCGAGAGCGAGCGAGATGTTTGAAAAACAGGCCAACGCCAACGCCAACGTCGACCCGACTTTACGCGATTATTGATCCACCTCGATACGCCGCGCCGCGCCGCGCCGAACCCGAATTCCGCCCCCACAAAACATTGTGTCCATTCTACGTACGGTATTCTTTCAACTTTCAACTATCATCGCTCTCACGGCTCTCAGCTGCCGTTTCGTGTCGCTTCGCAGTTCGCATCGCATTGGTGCGGTGCGGTGCGGTGCGGTGCGGTGCTGGCGTGCATCTCTTCTTCTCGCAGCAGCAGCAGAAATACAAGAAGCCAGCCTGCCAGGCGCGGACGGTATCTCTACCTTTACTTCTTAAACTCAGCTGACGCGAATACGCGAACGTAGGTATAATACCTACATAGTATAGTACAAACCTACGTACGTGTCGCCTTAGGAAAATGAATTAGACCTACCTTCCTACTGCCTACTGCCTACGCGTATGTATAGCCTCGAAATTACCTATTTACCAACAAATCGACATAGACGAAGAATACCTACTACGTATTATTTATGCTTCATCTGTGACTACCACACAGCCAATTATTTATCTAGGGCTACCTAGTACCTAAATCTACTCGGTATACTACTGATTTGTTGGCAATGTTGGCATCACTCGTCGTCTTTACACGTTCAGCATTTAAGATTCATTCGAAATTAATATGGAATATCGACAATCGAGAAAACGCTAATTCTTTGGCGAACGAGTCTAACTCGAGACTCGAGAACCAGAGGCGTCGTCAAGGGGGGGCCGGGAGCAAGCCCCGAAAAAGTTCTGGCCCTCACTTGCCCCCCCTTCCCCCCCATTTTATGTTGTATTTATAAATTTACATTACACTTACATCAGATAGGGATTTTCAAAGCATTAAAACATGAAAAAAAAAATATTTTTAGGGCATTAAAAATCCAATTTTTTCGACGCTACGCCCTCGCTTCGCTCGGGCACGAACATAATTATAATTCTATGACCTATCTAAGACGAAAATGCGGAAGAAGGTCCCTTTTTACCCCCACCCCATTTTTAGCAGGTGAAAAGTCAGTCCCCCTTTTCCACTTCGAAAAAGCAAAAAAAAAGTTGTCCAACACACGGCCCCTTTTGTGCCCCTCCCCCCAATTTTCGATTTTGACGATGCCACTGTCGAGAACTCGTGCATTGTTTTCTCCAGTGTCTAGCGCCTAGCATCTAGCGAAGCAAAAGGGCCAGATATACTCATACCCCTACGACTCAGTGTTCACCGATTACCGAATTACCGACACGACAAAGCCAGCTCCGAATTAAATCCGTTACAGCGCTGTAGCTGTAACACAAGTACGCCCGCCCCCGCCCCCGCCGCTGCGCCGCAATATGTAAGTAAGCAGTACGCATCTCATTGGCAGTGAAAAATGACGGACAGCGAGACAGCGAAATATGTAGTAACCAATGAGGGGAAGGCGGGAGTAAAGTACCTAATACGTCTGCTTACTTTGGAGCGCTCGAAAATCAACCTTGCCGTGCCATTTTTCCGCGCAATTTTTCGTAAAAATGCCACCCTCGTCCGGGCACTTGATACGTAGGTAAGGGTAAGTAGGGTAAGTGTACCTATGTACTAGAGATGAGCACGATGCCGCTTCTAGGGTCGGCGCAGTAGCGACGATACTGGTTTTAATTCGGCATCGCTAGTAGCGGCATCGTACGATGCCGATTTCAAGCATCGCTGGCATCGCAAGAATCGCCAGAATCGCCATAATGAGAAAATGCTAGGGTACTATAGTATAGTACCCTAGCATTGCAATTGACTTCACCTACAATGACTCATGCAAATGACTGGCTATCTGCGATGCGTCAACGTTAGTATCGCAAGTATCGGCAATATCGGCATCGTAGGCATCGCCGATAAAAGTAGCGTAGTAGCGGCATCGCTTGGGAAGTAGTCATGATTACAAAAAAGTAGTTGTAATCACGATGCCTGCTACCGCTACGCGCGTTTTATTGACTACTAGCGGCATCGTGCTCATCTCTACTATGTACCTACTATACTAAGTAAGTGCTTATCTAACTCGAAACAGAAGTGCGAAGCGCTAAAACTTCGATTTTTGATTTTCTGACGTGCCGTCGCGTCAGTTGTCAGGATCATTATCGAAGGTCCGCTATCACGAGATTTCGTACGAAAACGAGCCCGATTGCGCTGTGAGTTCCACGAGAATTCGTGACAAATGCTCCATCTTCAGCAACAAGTCAACTACATACGTACCTACATTTTTCAACTGCTCAATTCGTACAACTTTTAGGAATTTCGCATGTTTCTATGCTTTCTATGGAGGTAATTTACTTTTCAAAAAAGTAGGTATTCACCCTCTCCCTAATTTTTTCAAATTTTAAGCTTTGATGCTTATTTATTCTGTAGGTAATGAAAATTTTTTTTCAAAAATTCTGAAAACTCGTCGTTCAAGTTTTATTGCTGGGAGTTTTTTTAGTTTTTTTTTTTTGAAGATTCGTTGAAAAAATAATTGGAAAAACGTTATACCTATGTAACCCACTTTTTACTGTGAGACGTAATTTTGAGATTTTCTTCAAATACTTACTTATTTATTAAAGTTATAGAATGACGAGTGAACGGTGATTTTTATTTCGACTGTCTCTCAAAATTTACACTTCAATAGAAAGTCATTAAATTCAGTGGCGTCGCGCGACGGAATTTTTTTGGGTAGGTACAAAGACTAGTTCAGTAGAATTAAAAAAAAAAGGGGGGTCATCGAGAAATACTAGTTGGCCAATCGATGTTTGACTCTAATGATTATCCAGTTTGATGCCCCGAATACGAATCTGTGGTGTCCGGTCGCGTCTGGTGCGACCCCCCCCCCCAATCAGGTTTTCGGCGTATGTACATCTGCCAAAATATTGGTGCTCGCGCAAAAACGGGGTCTACAAAACTTATTCTACGTCAAATTTTTTATCAGATAACTTTTGAATGATATTCACAAACCCAAGGCGGCGGCTGAAGCTATAATTGATCAAAAAGAGTAGGTTTTCTCCAAAAATCTGATTTTTGGCTTATTTGTATATCTGCTCAAATATCGATCCTGGAGAAAAAATGGGGTCTATAAAACTTAATCTACGTAAAATTTCCTATCATGTGACTGATGAATGATTTGCACCAACCCTTGGGGGCTTGAGCTACAATTGAGTGAAAAGAGGGGTTTCTAATGTAAGTCATAATAAGCGTTGAAGTGCAATCACAAACTGTATGTTTGGCAAAAAAGGTTGCATGAAAATTGGTATCTATGATGAACAAGACCAAAATAAAATTTTCAAAAAAAAACTCTGAAAATTCATCATACCAATTTTCGTGCAACCTTTTTTGCCAGATATACAGGTGACGTAATGTAACGTAATGCGATGTAAGATGTAACGCATTGTCACCATAAAATGTGTAGGAATGTAGGTACTTGGGTAGGTCGTTGTAAAAATGTATGTATGCGGATGCACGTAGGTACTGCTGTTGTGTACTAACCCCGGATTTGCTTGTCTGTAGCCGAACGGTACGCTTGAATTATGGTGAAACTTGTAGCTATCGGGGCCGGATTGATGCGGATGAGAATGAAGATGCGGTCCAGATTGCGTGGAGGGCGTAACGCCCCACACTGTTGTCACCACAGACAATTGCTGTTGCGGCGTCCACTCCCTGCCACAAAACAAAAAGAAAAACTAGAAAAATGACCAAAAAAAGGTAGCCAGATTTATGCAAACGGTAGGTAGGTACCTACAGAGATACGTAGAAGTATGCATTCGTATAGGTACGTCAGTAAGTGAGTAAAGAAGTGGGTAGGTCTACCAGGGTTCCAACGAATCATTTGAACACGGATCACGGATCATGATTCGGATCAAATTTTCGCAATTCATGATCCGTATTCGGATCACTTTTTTCCAGCTTGATCCGTGATCCGTGATCTATTCATTTAACATTCACGATTCGTGATCTGTGATTCGAATCTTTTTTTCAGATGATCCGTACTTTCGCGGATCATTCATCAATTTTCATTTTTTTTGTTTTTTGTTGGCTGTTATGGCAAATGATGGGCAAATGAGGCAAATGTGACAATCAAAAATAATAATAATTGAAATATTGAATGATTGAAACTTGAAATGCTTCATTTTTGGTCGTAAAACAAAAATTTTCAGTCAAATGATCCACAAAAATGATCCGAATCGTTTTTTAAAAAAGCGATTCGTGATCCGTGATTTGTCGAGAAATTTTGTATGGATCATTTTTTTGATGATCCGTTGGAACCCTGTTACGCTGGTAGTTCCCTAAATCGTAGGTGGGTGCACTAGCCACTGGCATTCCTACCTACCTCACATTGCGTGACATCGCGTACCGGCCATTGCAACAACGAAACGAAAACAACGGAGTTTAAAAGGGAAAAGGTAGGTACCTGACTGGGTAGTGGGTACCTAGTTAGAAACTTGCTAAGTAAATTGCAAGAATAGTACCTACCATATACCATATGTAAGTGCCTACATATGAATCGTTTGTCGGCGCAATTGAGGTTATTATCGTTTCAGATAGGTAGTATTTTACCTCGGGAATTCGATGGTGGTAGTTACATATTCATTTTGCTTGTAAAACATTAATTCAAACCCCCCCCCCTCCGTCCTGGGGGCTCGTGGTTGAGGTAAGCAGTCAAAATAATTTCAGAAATGGAATATTTTGATATCTCACTCAAAAAATTTTACACTTAACTTTTTAGTTCCGCGTCCCCCCCCCCATCCCCCATCCTGCAGAAAGGTTTTTTGTTTTTCGTTTTTTTTTGGCAACATTAGGTACCTACATCGGAAATGGACAGTCTTTACATCTGATACTTCAGTTTTACACGTTTTCTCTAAATTTAGGTACTTTTTGTGACAGAGCATGTTTTGCAAACGAAACAAATTTATATATGTGAGCCTAGATATAGAAACCACCCTTAGCCTTAGGTGTAAAAAATTGGTTTTTGAGTGGAGGTTCTGCTTTGATTCTATAACTTCTGAAACGCCCAAAATCAGTGTCAACTCAGAAATCAATTTTTTACACCTAAAGGTGGTTTCTATATCCAGGCTCACATATAGGTACCTACCTACTTCTACATAGATAGCTAGGTACGTATTAGGTAATGGACAAACACACGATGAATGTCAAGTATAGATAATTAGACATGTAGTATGTACCAATGTACCTATACTTACGCTTGTAAATTACCTATACCGACACGATTACGATTACTGCCAATGCATACCGCCAGCGTAAGTTATGTTTTTGATCATTGACGAATTAGTCGGCGAAAAAGCTTGGAATTTTGAAGGAAATAAAGACTAGGAATGGACATGGAGACATCGTATACCCGCTGAAGGCTGAACTCGGAGATTTAGGTAGGTACTCTACAATTACGTATACGTACTCGTACATAGGAAGGACGTGGAAAGGCGACAGACAGACTTACGTACAGATGCACGTCGCGTCGCGTCGCGTCGTAAGTATGCCACTGACATGGCAGTGACACGAAGTACGAAGCGGCACCAATAAGTTAGTACGGAATTACCTATTTGATTCGGTACCTGGTAGGTAGAGGTACCCCTAGATATAGGTACATTTAAAACCCTACTTCGGATTGGATTTGATTGGATTGGATTGCATTGGATTGGATGATCTGATGGCAAATACGTGTCGTGTCGTGTCGTGTCGCGTTCCATATCTGCATTTGTGTGTATGTGTGCGAGTGAGTGTACCTAGACCTACTGTGCACTACCTAACTACCTAATCTAATCTAACTCAACCCACTCCTAAACCCATACCCACGCCCACGTCTGATTATTCGGAGCGGCGAGCGGCGAGCGGCGAGGACGACGCGACATACTGCCTCATTCAGGCAGAAAGTATAGAAAGTAGTTACCTATACCTAAGCACCAACCAAATATCCGCATGTTACGCATGACTTATCGCGACATTTTACCGAAAGAAAAAAATCTAAAAAATTTGCTTTACAAGTAGAGAATAGGATTTTTTCTTTTTTTCGCCTCGCCAACTTTATCTCGCTGTTGCAGGCAGATTGTACAAGAGCTGAAGCGCGGCGCGGTGCGGTGCGGTGCGGTGCAGCAGCCGTGGCGCATGACTTGCAGCACCGCGACAAACCGACTAGGCGACGGTGCGGTGTAAATATGTACATTATACCTACTTATCTTGGTAATAAAAATTGCATATTTGTTTCAAGTCTGTACAACCGACAACGTGGACGTGGACTAATCATAGACCATCCACCATCGTACACCGTGCGCGGTACGCTCCTAAACCGAGTTCAATTACCGGTTACCAGCAACCAGCAACCAGCAACCATACTTGATAGTCGTTGATCGGCGCCCGTCGCCAACTCCATCACCGCCTATCGTATTTCCTCTTTAGTCCGCGGTGCGATTAAACGCGAGAGCAGCAAAATATTTATGTATTCCCATCAAAGCGAAATTTGCCATGGTGAACCGAGAACCGAGACACCACTCTAGAGGACTCTAGACACTCTAACAGTAAGTAAGATCCGTGTGGACACTCTCCCCCCTCACCCTCCAGCACTAGTTTTTTGCATAAAACTGACGAAAACGTCAGCTTTCAAAAAACCTTACGCAATTCTGCGTCAGGTAAACGACTTTTCGATTTTTATATACATACAACGTACCTAATGTAAGTTTATTAGCGTCGAGGGGTGTTCAACTCGAAAAATTAAGGCCAAATTTCAGATCAGAAATCCTTTTTACATAATTTAGATTGCTTCTTTTCAAGTTATTCATTACTCAAAATTAAAATTTTGGCGTAGTACATTATACTTATACCAAAGTTTAAAATTTTAGACCTCGATACTTACCCCCTCAATCAAGGGAAGTTCAAATCGAAAAACTAAGGCCTTTGATTTCAGTACTCAAAAATTGTAAGATATTTTTCATTTGTACTTCTCAAAATCATCAATTGGTATTTTTACATAAAGCGTACGCGTTCGTGCGGTTCGTATACCGGGTCACGGAAGTTTACTTCCGCGTACTAGGACGCGGAAGTAAACACGAAAAACACTAAAAACCGTGTTAACAGCTCAACAATGAAAAGACGAACTTCCGATCCGCAAATTAGCAATGAAAAAACGTACTTCCGATACAGTACAAATGAAAAATAGGTACCTACTTAGTATTCCATTTTTCAGGTTATTACTCGAAATTTAAAAATTTAGGCTTAGTACCAATTTCAAAATTTCGGATACCTATGCCCCTTCATATGCATACGGGCATCTAGGGGAGGGGGTCAAACCGAAAAGCTAAGGCCAAATTTGAAATCTGCAACCCAAGAAAATTAGCTAAAGACTATCTTTGGTGCCTAGGTATTTCGCATTTTCCCTCAAAACTACCTAAAAATGGTATTTTTTTCAACTTTGCACCCCTTGTCGACCCTCCAACCGAATTTTTATTACAATTTTCGAACTCTGCGGGTAGATTACCATATATATCGATCTTTTACAGCTTCCCATACCCCTACTTTGAGTGAATAGAAGGGTCTGAAGTTGCTGAAATAGGGTCAATTTTTCACGTTTTTGTGTAAAAATCACGATTATTTAATTCTATACGAAATAATATTTATCGGTCGAAGTTCTTAATACGCTGTCTGAGTAGTACAGATCCAACACAATAAATTAAGACCCAGAGGCACTCCTACTACCCTCCTGGAAGGATGAGGGAGGTCAATTTTGACTGCCATTTCGTCCAATTTTGACTACCATAGGTATTTACTTAGAAAGTGAAATTAGTATTACAACTTTTTCCATCACGTAATCACTGTTTAAATTACTGGATAATATTTTCCAATGTTTCTAAATCCAGATTAGTCAAAAAATTTTCATTTAGTTCAGGGGGGGTAGTGGCGTAGCCAGGGGGTACCTGGGGTCTGGACCCCCCCCCCCCTTGGCGTCAGAAAATTACGTGAAAAAGTGCCTTTTTGGAGTATGAAAAATCTAATTTTCTCAAAGTTTCGCCCTCGCTTCGCTCGGGCATGAAAGAAATCACAATTACCTATATATATAGTCAGGAATTTACGTAAAAAATGCCTTTTTGAAGCATTAAAAATCAAATTTTCTCAAAACTTCGCCCTCGCTTCGCTCGGGCATGAAAGAAATTACTGATTCTATAAACCGTTTGAATCAACTATGCAAAAAATAGTTCCTTTTTGATATTCCAAGTCTCCATACCCACTTTGCACCCTTCCCAAAAAAGCTTCTGACGCCAATTCTTGGATTTATTAGGTATTTGTATTGGCTTTTAAGGCCAAAATAATTAGTACCTATGTAAGTTGTTTGTTCCAAGATTACATTTTCATCAGTTTTTTTCCTTAAACGTGCTATGCAAATCGCATGAAAATTTAATAAATTTGAATTTTGTGTTTTTGTAGTAAAAAGAAAATTTGATGGGGGGGAGGTGAACTTACAATTTCTCAAAAATCATGAAATTTCGGACCCCCTCCTTGAGAAATTTCTGGCTACGCCACTGGGAGGGGGTGACTATTTTGGGAAAAGGGTAATAAATTTTGAGAAAAAATCGCCATGCGTATCGATTTCTAGGTTTTCCAATAGGCTGATTTCAAATACGTTATCGATTTTGCAATTCAAACTAAGGGATGAGCTGGGGTGAGCTTATTTAGAAGCGGGGGTACATTTTGACAAAAAAAAATCGCCATGCGTATTGATTTCTAGGTTTTCGAAAGCGCTGATTTCAAATACGTTATCAATTTTGCGATTAATGCCAAAGGGTAAGCCAGTAAGCCTATTTTGGGGAAGGGGTAACATTTTGACCAAAAAATCGGCATATAACGGGATTCAATTATATGGAAATGATACCAAAATTGGACCGATAGTCCCAAGTTCAAAATTGGGGGGGGGGGCGAACATCCCTTTAAACCTCCCCCACCCCTCCTATGGGGTTTGACGATTGCTTCCCGGGCTCAAAAAATGTCTTGGATGTCCTTGTACACCATACCAAATTTCACAACTCTATCATTATCCGTTTATGTCCAAAAAAAATACAATCTGCCACTGGGCTAAAAAGAAGACGGGCAAGTGAAAACGGCGGCCGGCCGAGGGATAGTGATGGTAAGGTGGTGGGGAAGGAGTGGAACTCGAACAGATTGTCTGCTCTGTCACTCCGTCTTCTGTTTGCCGTCGCCGTTAGTGCTTAGTGCCATGTGATACCTACCAGTGGCGTCGGAAAGTGGGGTACAAGGGGTACATTGTACCCCCCTAAATCCTGACGGGTACCCCCAAATCACATCAAATAGGCATTTTCGAAGCATTAAAACGTGGAAAAAATGCTTTTTTGGGCTTTTAAAAACTCAATTTTCTCAAAGCTTCACCCTCGCTTCGCTCGGGCATGAACAAAATAACAATTATATGGATTATTTGAGGCGACAGGACGAAAAAATGCTTATTTTTTCCCCCTCCACAGAGAATCCTCCTGATATTCAAGTCTTGGTTCTCATTTTGTACCCTCCCAAAAAAAAGGCTTCCGACGCCACTGATACCTACCTACCTACGTTCTGTGGTCTTCCTCGGTGCTTCGCTCAGTGGCGCATGGCGACGGCATCGGTATGCGAATGCAATACTGTCGCAGAATCCGACTCTGTAGCGCACCGAATTCCACATACCTACGCTACTTAGGTTAACTCGTTATTTCAAACAAAGAGGACGGTGTACCGAGGTACCGACACCAATACCGACACTTTTACCAACGCCACACAGCGGAATGCGAAGCAGAATGGAGGCAGAGGGTACTGCTACTGCACCACCAGCACCACCAGCACCACCACTACCGCCAGACGTCTAAACAGGTTGAACGATCGTGACACTTGCCCAGCGAGACTTTTTTCATTTACCTAACGTTAATCGCTTCTGGGCTGGGCACTTACTTATCGTTCACTTATTGTACAAAACATGAGTTGAGAAATCTCAAATTTGACGGACTTCTCTCCCTCGGAATTTGAAAGTAATGCCATTTTTGAACTCAGCGGAATTCAATCATATGGAAATGACACCAAAATTGGACCGATAGTTCAATTTCAAAAAATGGGGGGCCGAACCTCTCTTTAACCCCCCCCCCTCCTATGGGTTTTGGCGATTGCTTCCCGGGCTCAAAAAATGTCTTAGGGTGTTCTTGTACACCATATCAAATTTCACAACTCTATTTTTGCTATTCTTTCACTTTCGTCGACTACACCTACGCGTAATGTAAGCAGTGGCGTCGGAAGGTGGGGTACAAGGGGTGCAGTGCACCTCCCCCCCTCCACAATTGCATCATATGGGGGATTTTCGAAGCATTAAAAAGCTTCACTTGGTCATGGACAAAATTACAATTATATGAATTATTTGAGTCATTAGTGCGAAAAAATGTTCCTTTTTGCCCCCTCCCCCGAAAATCCTTCTGTTATTCCAAGTGATTGTGCTTACTTTGCACCCCCCCCCCCAAAAAAAAAAAAACCTTCTGTCGTATGTATGACAATTTTGTACAGTTTGGATTGGTAACACTGCTTACTAGGGGATGATGAAATGTGTACGTTTTAGGCGATAAGATGTTCGTTGGTTGTTGGTTAGAGGCATGGTAGTTTGTTGGAGATATGTTTAATTAATAAAGTAATTATGAAAACGTAATTATTCCGCCTTTATATTTTATCATGGTAGCAGAGCGTGGTTAATTGTATGTATTCGTTATTCGTTTTCTGTAAAATTCGCGATCTATAATGTCAGAGAGTAGAGATGTCAATGTGCCTGTATTCGATGGGAAGAATTTTCGTGCTTGGAAATATCGTATTTCTACAATATTAGAGTCGAGGGATTTAATGGAGTCTCTTGAAGAAGAGGAACCTACCGGCGATGCAAATGATAAAACATTTGTTGCAAAGTTGGAAAAATGGAGAAAGGCGAATCGGCGGGCCAAAGCTATCATTGTAAGTGGCTTATCAGATGATCACTTGAGTTATGCCCAGGGGCAATCTACGGCGAGGAAAATGCTGAAGAATCTCGAAAACGTGTTTGAAAATACTGGCTCTTTGGCTCAAATTTTAGCCAAGAGAAAATTAAGCGAATTGAAGTTGAAAGAAGGCGGCGACCTTATCAGCCATTTAGCAGAGTTGGATCGTAGATTACTGGAACTGAAGGAGGCACAGAAAGGTGACGAGGTCCCGGAATTAGATAAGGTGAATTATCTGCTGTTATCGCTTCCTGATAGTTATGATTCGGATTCAAAATATTTTGATCTTCTCGATGAGAAGACTCTTACGTTGAATCATGTGAAGCAAAAGTTGTTATTAGATTATTCGCGAAATCGTGGAAAGGCGGTTGAAAAATGTGATTCGAAAGTGGAGGCCTATAGTACTGTTCGTAATGATCGTGATAATAATATTCGTGGTGAAAATGCATCTTATCGTGAGAATTCTGGCCTATGTTATAAATGCAATCGTCCGGGTCATATTGCGAAAAAGTGCTGGAATAATGTTCGTGATAATAATAAAGTGATAATATGTCATTTTTGTGGGCGAGAAGGGCATAAAAAGCCCAAGTGTCGTGATTGGCTCCGTAAAATTGGTAAATCTGAGAATGCTAAAAATTATGGTTCATCTGGCAGCTCCACTTCAGGTTATAGGAATCACAATGGTCGTAATGTAGCATCCGGTTCAGGTGAAGATAAAAAGCCGTCGAAATATATCAATGCCAGCATCGCATGTGTGGGAGAAGTTCAGGAATCTAATAAAAAGCAACCTGATAGTGTTTATGTGAAATGGTTCGTTGATTCTGGCGCGAATTGTCATTTAATTAATCGTAATGATTTATTTGTGAAAAGTATTAAACTTAAAGAACCTCTTACCGTTGGTAATGCTAAACGTGGTGGTGAAATGTTGGCTTATGAAGTAGGAACGATGTATTGCATGTTTAATTATGATACTGGATCTACTGTGGTAGAATTTACTAATGTATTTTATGTACCAACATTGAACCATAATTTATTATCAGTTCGAAAATTTCAAAGAGGGGGTATTGAGGTTATTTTTCCAGGAGGTAGTGATTATGCCCAATTTATTCATGATAATGTTATATTTGGTAAAGCGAAACTTAATGATATTAATATGTTTGAAATCGATCTAGTTGTTAATAAGGAATTTCATGTACATGGTAATTTATCATCGGTAAATACGGGTAATATTGATTTATGGCATCGTCGTTTTTGGCCATTTGTGTTACGATAATTTAGTAAAAATGAATCATGATGATGTTGTTGAAGGTTTCGATTGCAATGGTAAAATTGGTGAAGGTCAATTGTGTGGTACTTGTGTGAGAGTAATTCGAAAGAGTTGCCATATAAAAGTAAGCGGAAAAGGGCTGAGAAAGTATTAGAAGTTGTGCATTCTGACGTTATTGGTCCGACTGGTGAGAGTTGGAGTGGGAGAAAATTCGTAGTTTCGTTTATCGACGATTATTCAAGATTTGGTGTTGTGTATGTAATTAAATCAAAAGATGAGGTTTTTGATAAATTTCTTGAATATAAAGCTCGTATGGAAAAATTGACTGAGTGTAAAATTAAGGAGATTAGATGCGATAATGGGACTGAATATCGTAATAAAAAAATTTAAAGAGTTTTGTTTGAAGGAAGGTATTAGTATGCCTGAAGGTCCGTCATATACGCCTCAGCACAACGGTGTGGCAGAACGTTTCAATCAGACGTTGGTTAGTATGGCGAGAGCGATGCTGCATGAACATAAAGTTGATTTGAAATTTTGGAACGAGGCGGTTTATGCAGCAAATTATGTTCGAAATAGGCGTCCATCTGTAGCGATAAATAGTAAAAGTACCGTTCGAGTTGTTTATGGGGTATAACCCAATGTGTCGAATTTGAGGGTTTTTGGTTGTGAGGCTTACGTTAGGATCCCAGTTGCTCGTAGGAAAGGAAAATTTTCTGCTAGAGGTTGGCAAGGAATGATGATTGTTATTGCGAAACGGGTTATAAAATTTGGTCTGAGAAATATGGTAATGTGTATATTGCGAGGAATGTGCGATTTAATGAATCAAAATCTGGTATGCTTCAGGGAAAAGTGAGGGCAATAATAAAACACAATATGTCTTATTTAGGTTCGATGATGAGGATGAAGGGAAAACCGAAGAGAATAAGAGTAATTGGTGAGAATGAAATTGAAGAAGTAGCTCAAGTCCAAGGTAGAAATCGAGATAATTTATCTTCAAGTGAGGATGAGGTTGATGAAGGTGAGGACGAGGAGGCTAGTAGTGTAGAAGCGGTACCTAGGAATGAAAACATGTTTAATCGTGGGCCTGGAAAGAGGAAAGTGAAACCTCCAGAGAGGTATGGATACGAATCGTATACTTTTGAGCCGATATATGCAATGTGTACGAATATAGGTGCTCCAAGAACGTATGAGGAGGCTATGGCAAGTGATGAGAGGGAAGAATGGATTAAAGCAATGAAAGAAGAGTATCTGCGATGGATGAAAATGTGGTATGGGAACTTGTTGAATTACCAGGAGGTGAGAAAGCAATTGATGCGAATGGGTGTATAGTTATAAATATGAGAATGGAGTGCGTAGGTACAAGGCAAGGCTCGTTGCAAGAGGTGATAAACAGGAAGGAGAATTTAAGCCTGAGGATGTGTATGCGCCCGTAGCTCAGCAAACAACGATTCGTACGTTTTTATCGGTTGTTAATCAGAAGAAGTTGTACATGGAGCAATGTGATGTTAAAACAGCATTTTTGAACGGAGAGTTAGAGAGTACTGTGTATATGAAACCTCCTAAGGGATTAAAGGTAAAGAAAGGTCTTGTATGCGGATTGAAGAAATCGTTGTATGGTTTAAAGACTTCTTTCAAAAGCGTGGTATATAAAAAGTTACACGAGTTATTGATTAGTTTGGGCTTTAAGCGATCTCCACATGATCCTTGTTTGTATTACAAGGTTGTTAATGGTCGTGTGATTTATATTGTGATTTATGTCGACGATTTGTTGATCGCTGCATCAGAAAAGAGTGATATTGATGATGTTTGTAATAAGTTGGCCAAAGTGTTAAAAATAAAGCGTTTAGGGGTTCCGAGAAAAGTTTTTAGGTTTTCAATTGAATGGGATCGTGAGAAGGGTGTTATGAAAATCGATCAGAAAGAGTATACGGAAATGATCTTGAAAAGGTTTGGAATGGAAGATTGTCGTCCTATTGGTACTCCTATGGAGACAAATTTTGAGTTGGAAAAGGACGAAGTGACGTATGAGCCAATACGTGAATTGATAGGGAGTTTGTTATACTTAGCGAGAGGAACACGTTTTGATATTATGTTCCCCGTGAATTTGTTAAGTAGGCATCAAGAGAAACCTACACAGAGTGTATGGAAGGCGCTCAAGAGGATATTACGTTATCTAAAGGGTACTATTGATCATGCGTTATATTATTACCGAAATCAAGATGTGAAAGAGTTAGTAGGGTATGTCGATTCTGATCATGCGACTGATAAGGAGGACCGGAAATCGGTGACCGGTTTTATTTTTGAAGTTTTCGGAAATGTTGTATGTTGGTCAACGAAGAAACAGACTGGTGTGAGTAGGTCTAGTACAGAAGCCGAGTATATAGCTTTGAGTGCGGCTACTGCAGAAGGTGTTTGGTTAAAGTATATATTATCTGAATTTGGTATTGTATTTAAAAGGTTTATGATGTACGAGGATAATACTAATACTATCGCTGGTGTTAAGAGTGATGAGAATATGAAATCTACGAAACACGTTGAAGTACATCATCACTATGCGAAGGAGAAGGTTCGAGATGGTACGATTGATATAAAACATATTAGGTCAGCAGAACAGCCTGCTGATATGTTAACTAAACCCGTGTCGTGGAATCAACTAGATAAGTTTAAACGATTTTTAAATCTACGTTAATTGTACCTAGTGATACAATAATTTTACGTTTGTGTAACGATATGTTACCTTTATTTTCGTTATAATTGTTTTATGTTTATGATGTACAAAATTGAGGGGGAGTGTCGTATGTATGACAATTTTGTACAGTTTGGATTGGTAACACTGCTTACTAGGGGATGATGAAATGTGTACGTTTTAGGCGATAAGATGTTCGTTGGTTGTTGGTTAGAGGCATGGTAGTTTGTTGGAGATATGTTTAATTAATAAAATAATTATGAAAACGTAATTATTCCGCCTTTATATTTTGTCACCTTCCGACGCCACTGAATGTAGGTGAGTATATGACGACCATTTACATACCTCACATACAACATATTTAAATCTACTTACACCCAGGCCCCAGGGCCAAAGGGATAGTATAAACAACCCACATACAAAGCACCGAAAAGACGCAGGAACTCAGACAAAATTTTTTTTACTGGTCCGGGCGTCAAGAAAAAAAAATTTTAAAAATTTTAACAAATACCTATATGTTTTAAAACAAAAAAAATTCATTTAAAGCGTGTTTTGTTTTGTTTTTTAGGTACTTAGGTATCTTTTTTTTCTATTTTTCAATAAACTGAATGAAAAATAAATTTAAAAAAAAATTGTTTTTCATACTGATGTGAAATTCTCTTTCTACAGCTTCGTTTTCGAGATGTTTGAATAATTGTAAGTTGAAAGTTCAATTTCAATTTTTTATTAAAAAATCACAAAATATTGTTTTTTTTTCGCGGAGGTAACCGCGTTTTCTCAGAGCGCGTCCGAGTTGAATTTTCATTGTTTTATTGATTGTCAATTGTACTTTGTTACTGGTCAAATTGCAAATTTTTCAATTTTATGGAGCGAGTCTTCAAAATTCACGTTTTTGGCCTTCTGAGTCCATTTTGACTCCAGGAAATTTTCAATATTTTTCTCCTTATCAGCGTGAAAAATAATATACTTAATAATTATCCATTAAATTTAAAACAGGATTTTCTTTTTCTTGTTTTAATCACTGTTATTATTCTAAAATGAAGCTTTAAAATTTCTCCATCACTCCAGTTTTTTGTTTTGCAAAAACAATTTTTTCTTCATAAAATGAACACATATTCCTTAATTTTTTTTTAATTAAAAGTTTCACAAAAAACTTACAATTTTAATTTTAAAAGATTGAAAATTATAGTTTTTCTCGATTACGCCAGGATTTTTTATGATTGGATGATTTTTCGTTGAAAATTTGTTTTACATTTTTCTATGTAACTTTTGGCCCTTAAAGTCGATTTTCTGGCTAAAGAAAGGGTTCTACGAAAAAAATTAATGGAACAAAAATTGTAGAGCGTCAAATTTCTAACTTGTAGAGTCCATTAGTTTTTCCTTACGAGGCTTAGTTTTTGAAATATTTTCAATTTTAAAAAAGTTGAACTTTGAACTTTGAGCTGAAATATCTCGAAAGCTAAACCTCCTAAGAAAAAACTAATTCAACTCTACAGATAGGAAATTTGACGCTTTACAAGTTATGTTCCATCAACTTTTTTCGTAGAACCCTTCCTCTTTTCCGAAAATCGATTTGAAGTGTCAAACGTTATCAAAAAAAGTAGAAAAACCATTGAACGAAAAATTCAAATTGTGAAAAACCCTTGGGTGATGGAAATTTTTCACTGCTTTTTTCGTGATCAGCGCGAAAAATACTATGAAAATCACCCATCAAACCTCAAACAGCATTTCAAAAGTTTAAAAATGTCGACCTGTGTAATCATTGCGTATTTTTATTGTGCGTTGTAAAGTGTGTAATAGTGAAGGTATTCCGCGGTACTTTTATCTTTACACCATCATTTAAAAATTGAGTCAATTCTCGAATTTTACCCCCTCTATATTCGGACTTCGGGACGTGCGTCCCTGCGCCCTCGCTTTGGTCAGGAAGTATTTTAGTCACTCTATTTCTCGAATAAACACATAACTATCTAAATCTGAATTAGTCTTTGATGGAATTCTCAGTGAAATGATTTTCATTGAAAATTAATGATTTTTCACTGATCTTTCATGAATCAATTCCCATTTGTCAGAAAAAAACAATATTTTGTCTAAAGGATCAATGAAAAATCACTATGATTTTCAGTTACCTAAATTAATTTCACTGATTCAAACAGGTGAATTTTATACTTCGCTTCGCCACTGACCGCCGCGTCGCGTTGTACATATTGGCCATTTGTACAGCCACTTGTTTTCACAAAATAAAGTTCCCATCTCCTTTCTCTTATACTTACCTAAATCGAGTCGTGATGATGAGCGAATAGGTCCTATATCTCATTAAGCAAGCGTAGAATGAGGAGTAGGTACAGGTCGGAATTTTGTACCGGTACCAAATTTGAGTGTGCACGGTGTCGACTTCGACCCAGAATTTTTCAGCTACTCGAATTTTATTAACGTAAACCAACATTTTTAGAAACAGGGCTATTCCATTCTAAAACGGACCAAAAATGAAGTCGGGTCTTCCGATTTCGCTCAATTTTTTTTTACGAGTTCCCCTTGGTGGTCTATTCACAAAACCATGATCATTTTTTTTTCTAACCCTCAAGGGGGCGGGGGGTAGGCCTCGAAAATTTTATGCAATTGCGATTTTTAGCAAAACGGCTCAACTTTGAAGGCTCATATCTCGAGATAGGTGGTACTTGGGAGAACACTGTTTGCAGGGTCGGAAAGAGAATTGATAGGAAATTCAAACGCGATAATAACATTTTGAAAAGCTCAAAGTTGAACTTTGGCAGTGAAAGCTCAACTTTCATGACGAAAACAAAGTATGAAAGCTACCATTTAAAAATCTGAAAAAATTACTGTATGTAGTGCTTTTCACCCTCTCTTCAACCTACAAATTTTCAAGATGGAGTCTCTGAACCCCTGGGGGGTAGAGGGGTCCACAATTTTGACCCCATCAAGGGGGCTGAAGGGGGGTTCAGAGCTTAGACCATAGAGTACATGGACTGAGCTACTGTGGGTAATTTTCGGTGAAATCGCGGTCAAACATGAAATAATCCATTTCGGCTTAGAACGCGTCTGATTGGTTGTTTAGCCTCGGATTGATAACGAGATGAACGTGGAACGCGAAGGGGACGCGTCAACGAAGATTTAATAACAAATCAGAAACGGGTGAGCTACGTAACAACCAATCAGACGCGTTCTAAGCCAAAATGGATTATTTATGTTCGACCGCGAGTTTTACATTACTAGCTCAGTCCACGTTAGTTATATAAAGTCAATGGTTCAGAGGGGTCGAATCAAAAAACTGAGTACATATTCGAAATCAGCGCCCTCGAATTAGTGGTAATCGATGGGTTACTCCACTTTTTCGATTTTTTTGAATTTTGGTCAAAATTGTGGACCCCTCTACCCCCCAGGGGTTCAGAGACTCCATCTTGAAAATTTGTAGGTTGAAGAGAGGGTGAAAAGCACTACATACAGTAATTTTTTCAGATTTTTAAATGGTAGCTTTCATACTTTGTTTTCGTCATGAAAGTTGAGCTTTCACTGCCAAAGTTCAACTTTGAGCTTTTCAAAATGTTATTATCGCGTTTGAATTTCCTATCAATTATCTTTCCGACCCTGCAAACAGTGTTCTCCCAAGTACCACCTATCTCGAGATATGAGCCTTCAAAGTTGAGCCGTTTTGCTAAAAATCGCAATTGCATAAAATTTTCGAGGCCTGCCCCCCCGCCCCCTTGAGGGTTAGAAAAAAAAATGATCATGGTTTTGTGAATAGACCACCAAGGGGAACTCGTAAAAAAAATTTGAGCGAAATCGGAAGACCCGACTTCATTTTTGGTCCGTTTAAGTATGGAATAGCCCAACAACAACTTCAATTCAAGTCAGGCTATTTTGTAACAGGAACACTTCTTCAAAATGTGTAATGGCTTGGTAAATTTTGCAATTTTTTTCTCAAAATTTTCTTGTAGGAGCCGCATTTTTTGTCAAGGTGAATTTTGTTAGTCAAGAACGAATCTACGCACAAGGTATTAGAATTTTGATTAGTCAACTAGTAAAAGAGTGAGAAAAAATTTGAAAATTTTCGAGTATAGGTACCTACCTACATAAGTATATGAAATTTGGCCGACATGGTAAGATCGCATGCAACAATATTTATACCTAGTACCTACCCATATTGTATAGGTACTTTTTAGTTCTAAACTTTAGGTTGAATATCTTCAAAACGCTCACAAAATCATCATTAAAAAAACAAAGTTACCGCGTCCTTAATTATTATTTACCTATATTGATCGATTGAAAATTAACGCTCTCGTCTTGTCTGATAAATGGTAATAGGTAGGTAGGTAGGTAAGTAGGATTACCTTATTGAATTTTATCCACGAATGCGCCATACGCCAATCGCCGCGCCGCACCGCGCCGGGGACTGGACTATTGCGTTTGAACCAGCATGCGGACATGTGGCACGTGATTTTGTGTAGAAAATGTTTCATCATAGATAGGTAGGTAGTAGGTACACTATATAAATACGCATACGCGTCGAGTAAGTAGTAGGTAAGTAAGTACCTATGACAATATCAAGCACTGTAGAAAGTAGGTATGCACTTATGACGTACCATGCGCCTATTCAAATGTTATCATACGTAGTCTAACGTAAGTAGTACCTCCAGTACCTCCACGTATCTACATGACATTGTATAGGTATCATCAGTACACGTACACTCCTTGACTCTTCGTTGCTCGTAGCTTTCTAGCTTATGCTTATTACCACTTTACCAGTCCCCATACAAATACGCGTATTTTGTGGTCGTGCGTGGCTGTGCGCCAACTTTATCCGAATCATCTGTCGAGGGATGCGGTGATGCAGGCTCTCGCGCCCCATCTACCTACTCCCTATTTCATATTTTATAAATCAGCTCGCCGCGCCGCGCCGCGCCGCGCCACATCGCTAGTCGCTAGTCATCCGCCGAATGGTACCGATACCAAAGATCGTAAAAAGGAGGGGATCAGTGATGAGTACGAGTACAAAAAAATAAGTAAAATGCAGTTCGTAGTTTGATATGGCTTAAGCTGGCCTCGTCACTTCGCGAAGGTTTACGTATGTACATATGTCTATGTATTTCTATTTACATATTATGTACAGGCGCGGCGTGGCGCGGCGTACGTAATTACCCGGCTACCTATTCTGCCGGATTTCATACATAGGTACCTAGGTATAGAATACAGATATATTAGGTACCTAATGCAAAGGATGCCTATAAGCACTTACGTATGTATTAACAAGAAGCATTGGATTCGGAATTAACGATACGCGACACGACGTCTCGACGCTATTTTTTGATTGATTAGCGGCGATTGTGACATTTGTGACTCACGCCGAGCCGCGGCGCGCCGCGCCGCGCCGCCGCTCCATCGCGCGTGAAACGTAATTCATTCATCACCGAGTGCGGCGCAAAATAGAAGGAAGGAAAGAAAGAAAGAAAGAAAGAAAGAGAGAACTCTTCTTTCTTGCCCTTGTGCAGTCGTTATCCCCTCCATTTCCCTTTCCTTCAAAAAATCGAGAACCATTATCTAAGTGCCTTTGTACATACAAGGCAACTTTGTGAGTTGTGGCAACTATCTAGACATTTCTCTAGATTGTAGCCATAACACACCAATCACATTGACTCAAGTTGCAGCAACTTGCAAAGTTGCCTTGTATGTACAGGGGCCCTAAGTACATACGTGCACAATTCTATACGGTACTGTAAGCAGATATCTACTGGTAGGTATAGACATATATGTAGACTGCCGACAGTGACGTCGCGTCGGAAGCTTTTTTGGGGAGGGTGCAAAGTGTGAGTATAAAGACTTGGAATAGTACCAGAAGGATTTTACAGGGATGAGGTGAGAGGAAGCCTTTTTTTGCACTGTTTCTTCGCATCACCTCAAACTGTAGTTCATATGATTGCAGGTAATATCGTTCAAGCCCGAGCCAAGTTTTGAAAAAATTGGATTTTTAATGCCCAAAAAGAACATTTTTTGATGTCTCAATGTCGATTCTTTGAAAATTCCCATCTGATGTAATTCGTGGGGGGGGGGGCGTACATTTGATACATAGAACCCCTGCCGCCGATGGGGGAGATATACAGTGCATTCCTTGTACTCTACCTACTTTCCTACGTTACTGATTGCAGATTTGTTCAGCGTGTTATCCTTAAATTAGTAGCCTTGCCCGCCAGGCGTAATCAAAAATTCAAACAGAGAAACCGTCATAAGATTTGCGTTCAGCAGGTAATATCGAAATTCGATTTTTTTTCGCGCAAGACAAAAACATCAAACTGCGACTTTCGAAAAAAAATTGAGGTGGTCGCATGGTCTACCGTCGATTCGGCATCTCAAATCGCAGCTTTTCAGCGACAACGTAAAAAATATTTGAAAACGTTTCAAGTACCTACCTACGCTACGTACCTACGTATGAAATCGGGATTTTGGGACACCTTGATTTATCCCCTCCCTTACACTTGCCTATCGCGAAAGGCGTTTAAAACGAGAAGAATTAGCAAAATTGGACTTTTTTTTCGGACTCACACCGCTAATGTAGGTAAGAATCGATGAGTGGACGCGCCGCGCCGCGCAAGTAGATCAAGATGAACATATATGTACCATAAACCTATACCTACATACCAAAAGGCGTCGTCAAGGAGCCCAGCCCTCCTCCCCCCGAAAAATGCCAGTCCGCGTTTGCCCCCCCCAAAAAAAAATCATGTCGTATGTCTTTATAAATTTACATTACACATGAGGGTAAGGTTGTCATATTTCGACCACTTTTTTTCAAATTTCCACCAATCGAAGACTTTTTGAGGTAGAAACGTCGGAAATGGCTTAAAAAATACCTTGATCCTTCCTCTACCATTCCCTAAAATTTTGAGCCGATACAATCATTTTTTGTATTTTTTGTGATTTTTTTTCTGAGGGAACTCAAAAATTGATTTTGAAATTTTGGGTTTCTAATTTCGACCACCAGCTGATTTCACCCGCATAGAGAGGAATCTACCCGAAAAGAGTTTTTGCATATTCTTCTTTCACAGATAAATAAAATGAGACCAAAACGACAACCCTACAGCCAAAACTCGCGGAGAAAATCGGAAAAAACAAAATCGCATTCAAAAAAATAGATAACATAAGATTGTATAGATGGTCGAGATTAGAGTACCCCAAACAATTTGAACTTTGGTGAAAATTTTTGTAGCGTACCTCCAGTTGTTTTCAAAAACGATGATTTTATCGAAATCTGACACCATGCCTCATCACAATTCACAATTATTTGGTAGAATTTATTTAAACAAAATAGGGTTGTGATTTTGGTCTCAAATTGTTCAACTATGAAAAAGGAACATGAAAAATATCTTACAATATAAGCATCGGTAGTGAGCATTTTCATGACTCACTTCCGCTGCTTGTATACCTAGTAATATACGTGGTAGTGATTGTAAAAAGAGCCGTTAAATGTCAAAAAATCGTTTTTCGTTTTTTGTTTTTTTGTTTTTTTTTTGTTCTAAAACCCTTCCTCTACAACCCTATGTAGTTGAAATTGCCCAAAAATCAATTTTAACCCCTTAATTTTTCGTTTGAAGTGAGCCTCCCAACTTCAGAAATACGATATTTCCGAATTGGTTATAGTAACGCCGCTTGCAATCTTATAAATAAATTTTTTTTAATATTCATAAATATTCTGTTATTAAACGCGAAGGAAAAAGAAAAACCAATAATAATATAATTAATTCACCATAAATAAAGAAATTAGAGGGGGCAAATACGACGTGATAACATTTATTTCAATTTTGTTTTTTCGCTTTCCTGACAAATTCCACAAATCGCAGTTAAGGGCCCTTTCTACATTCACTGCCACATTACTATTTCGTGTAGATTGCGTCCATGGCGGCCGAAATCGACCGGTGGTCGAAATTAGGAAGCGGCCGAAGTTAGGGCACTGTACCCTTACGTCAGATAGGGATTTTCAAAGCATTAAAACATGAAAAAATGTCTTTTTAGGACATAAAAATTCAATTTTTTCAAAGTTTAGCCCTCGCTTCGCTCGGGCACGAACAAAATTACATTTTTTTGATGTACCTGAGACAAAAGTACAAAATAAGGTTTTTTTACCCCTTCCCCATTTTTAACAGGTGAAAAAAGTCAGTCCCTCTTTTTCACTCCGAAAAAGCAAAAAATGTTGTCCAACACAAGACTTTTATTGTGCCCTGGCCCCCAATTTTCGATTCTGACGACGCCATGCCATTGGTTTGTAAGTGGATATGTAGGTACTTGCCGTGTTGCGTAAAGATTTTGCAAGTACATAGATATCATACGTATGTACTATGTACCTACTTTACCTACTACTCGTAGGTACGTAAATAGCGCGAGCGCGAGCGCGAGCGCGAGCTCGAATGACGCGAAACATTTTCAATTTCTACTTACCAATCTAAACCGACATCAGCATTGTTCATTCTCGGCGGAAACCGCGTTGTTTCATTACTATTGCTCGCAGACGAATCGGTCAATCGCAGGACTATTACTATTCGTAATTATTGGCATGTTTGGCATTTGAAAGTTGCACCGAAAGGTTAGTTATCAAAAAAATCGATAACAAACGACACGATGACACTGACATACGCACACGCACACGCACACGAGCGCAGGCACAAAAGCCCGCGACTAGTCGACGAAAAACACCCCACTACACCGCCGCCGACGCCACGGCCACGACCACCGCATGATAAGATCGCGATCGCGCGACGAAAGATCACCAACGCAACGCAACGCAACGCAACGCAACGCAACGCAACGCACGTAGGTACCTATTATCGCAGCACGTACAGATAGGTAGTAGGTGGCACTGGCACTGGCACTGGCACTAGCACTGACACTGGTACAACGATGGCTAATGGGCGATAAATTATTTAGAAATGTGCCGCACAGCGACGCGACAATGAAAAAATTGCACTGGAACGCGGATGCCGCGACCACGTTTACGTAGCCATTTCAAAGGCAACTAAACCACATCGAAACGCATCTCATCGCATGGTAAACGGTAAATGCCGAATTGCCGACGCCAAGAGACGCGACGCGACGTGACGTGACGTGACGTCGAGCGCACGGTCGCAAACTGCAGGTATTCGACTTGAACGAACACGTCGTTGTAGACACACGATGCGGCGCGGCGGTAACGGGAAGCGGCGCGGACGCAGGTATGACAAACGAGAAACGAGAAACGAAAAACGATACGATAACCACAACCACACACCGACAACAGCATTCAACAACACTGCTGCGACGCGACGTTCACCGTTCACCGTTTAGCATTAGCATTATGTCCTTTTCCAGTTGAAATCTACTACTTGTATTCGGATAGGTAGGCAATTATCACGTAGGTAGGTACAGCCTACAGTCTACAGTCTACAGCTGTACAGCTATACAGCTATAGATAGGTACGTAGGTACGTAGGTACTTAGTGCTTGAGGTAGCGTACTTACTCGCGATTAAGTACAATTGCGGCGACTCGGCGCCAAAGAGATGGTATGTGGCGACGACGACGATATCGTCGTTGTCGACGATGATAACGATGATAATATTGATACTGCTACTTCTACTGCTACTTCTACTGCTACTGCTACTTCTGCAGCTACGACTGTTGCCACTGCTGCTGCTGTTGCTGCTGCTGCTGCTGCTGTAGTTGTTGTTGTTATTGTTATTGCTGCTCCGGCTGCTGTTGCTGTCGATGATGATGATGATGATGATGATGATAATGATAACGATAACAACGGCGACGATGATAGCATCTTTATGATGATTATAATTAGGCAGGTAACGAGATGTACTTATTCGTACACTACGCTGCAATGAATGATTGACGAAAAGAAAAGAGTAGCAGCAGCGATGGTCGAATGGTCGATGGTGAATCGACTACGACAGCGTTGACAATACGTATACGTCGCATCCGTGGGTTTGGATCGGACTCGATACGACACGATACGAATACGAATACGATACGTACGTACGTAAAAGTGAGCGTGTAGGTAAACGTAAACGTAAACGAAAACGTGAACGTGAATAAAACAAAGAGCAGAGTATAACGGCTACGGCGATGCTATGACCACGAGCACAGAGAGAGCACTGACGACTGATGGATTAAACGTGAACACTTGAACACTTGAACAGTGAACGACAATGGCAAACGGTGTGGTGAATGGCTGAGCGCAGAGCGCAGAGCGCAGAGCGCAGCGCATCGCATCCCATCCCATCGCATCGCATCGCATCGCGTTTACACGGTCGTGGTCGTGGTCGCACTCGTACTCGTACTCTTACTCTTACTCTTACTCTTGTCTCTTACTCCTACTTGTCGACTCGTCGTAGACGCGTATGCCATGCCATACGCTGCTGCTGTATAACACCGTTTACCGTTTACCGTTTACCGTTTACCACCAGTGCGCCGCGCCGCTATGTCATGCCATGTGGCGAGTAGGTGAAACTTGGGAAGGAAGTAAGGAAGGAAGGTAGGAAGGAAGGAAAGAAGGTTGGTGGGTGGAAAGGTGGATAGGTAGATAGGTATCACGAAGTACATTACACACTAATGGTGCGATGCGATGCGATGCGATGCGACGCGACGGACGCGCGTGAAATCGACGTCGGCGACGACAATGGCGACGGTGACGATTGCGTAGAGTGACGCGGCTTAGTGGTGGCATATGGTGTTTTAGTACTTATACCTACGTACATACAATGTACCGTATTACATTGTTAGCAGTTGGTGTTGTCCATGCCCATGCCCATGCCCATGCCCTCTTCTCGATGCCTTTCGCTTGTTTTTTTTGACCAAGTGCTGAGCAGCGGCTGCAGCGCCGCGCCGCGGTGTCGTAGCAATACATGCCTATTTGCACGTTCACTTTTCAACATCGGTTTCCCTATTTCCAATTATTTCCACTGTCCGTGGCCTTACCCAATGTTTTTACCGCTTACTTGGTACGGTACGGTAGTAACTGGTAATATGTAGTAGCACTTAGCAGGTAGGTAGTAGGTACTACACTATACTTACACGACAGGTGACATAGCATGGCATGGCATGACATAGGTATTAGGTATCACGAATGTGCGACACATGCAAAATTCAACATAATGTAGGTACATTCGTACATGTGTACAAGTACAATAATGTACAATAAATGTAAGCATTATTTCATTTATTTCTATTATTTTTTACGTAGCAGAGGCACTTACTAATCTGCGGTTACCAAACCAGTAGGTACCTCGTACCTACTGGTTTCAGCCAAAGTGAACGTTGAGCGCGCTCAACGTTCACTTTGGCGCATCCTTCAACTAAGCGACGGATTTCATAATTTTAGGTCGAATTAGGCACGTTTTTTTTGTGCCGCGTCGTTTCAATTTATAGACATCTCACTCCTCTCCCCCACCTCTCCCCCACCTCTCCCATCGATCATTTTCCTTCCTGGATTTTTTTTTATTTTCCAAAAAGTTCCAAAGTCCACATATCTTCGATTGGCTTTAAAAATAAAATTTCAACATTTCTCACGATAGCACTCTAAGAATATTCTCATTAGGTACCTACCTAATCTAATTTCAGTTAAGCAAATTTGCTATTTTACCAAAAATTGACGATTTAATATTGCTTGAATTCTTTCAAGTCCAAAACTTTGCCAAATACAACGAAAAAATACTTATTTATTAATTTTCAACTCAAATTCGGCGAATGACTGAAAGTGAGATTGAAGGGAGGGGGGCGTTACCTTCCCACTGACTAATAACTTCGTTCGTGACGACTTGATATTCATATTTATTGACACATTCGTAGGCAGTAAAGAAAAAAAAATGAAAAAATTAGAACGCTAAATCATTTTATAGGAAACAAGATGAAATTACTCCTCGAGCGAAGAGAGAACGAAAATTTTTACTAAAAATCATACGTAGGTACCAGAAACGCGCAAAATAACTACCTATTTAACAAGCATATGCTGATGAGACATTTTCAACCCTTTGGGAGACGATTGATCCCCTTTGTCCTCCTCTTCGGATTCACCTTTGATTTACTCAATAGGTAAGTATGCAGAATTTCTTTAGACTTTTTATAATCGTGCTGATAGGTATCTATATTTTCATCAAAAATGAAATTGTAAGGATTGGTAAACAAAAAGTGTGCGGTAGATAGGTCATTTTTCGTCGAATTTTATGCCCTTTCTTCTTGCGCCTTAGTTACGCGAATAACGTAACGTGCCTTACGGGAAATCTGTCGCTGCCTAAAGTACTGGTATACACCCCAACTTTGTACATAGGTAACTACCTACCTACCTACCTACCTACCTACCTACCTACCCACCCACATGTGTGACCCTAGCAAACACAACCACCCTTCCATCCGAAAACAACTTTTCGAGATACGAGCTTTTAATTAAGTTTGCGGTGTGATACCAGTTGTACCAGTACTGATAAAAAAGAGGGGGGGTTTCCTTGCTTGTATGATGTTTTAACCGTATTCTTTAACTAAAATGAAATGACCTACAAGTAAAAAGTTACTTTCAGCACCATACTTATCTGGGTAGCTTTTTGTGAATGGAACCGCGCGTTTAGTTCATTTACGGTGATTTTTTAAATGTTTTTTGTATGCTTTTTTTCAAAAAAAAAACTTGCACACATTTTTGCTGATTGCAAATTTAATTTTCAACTTTGGGATTTCGGGTTAGTACGTTTCTACTGAATTTTAAGGCTTCTGGGAATAAAATTCCGGAAAAAAGTGAAAATTTCAATTTTAACTCCTACGGTTGGTTTTATCTGCTAGGGTCACATATAGATAGGTAGCCTAGGTACGTATGCGAGATGCGGTTCTATGTATGTAGTACATATGTACTATGGTACATTGGTAGAGTACCTACTACGTACTTGAGCAGCCTTATACATACGCAACGGCGCGGCGTCGTCTAGTCTACTTGCTATACATGCATATGTACGTAGGTGTAGGTATAGCTATAGCTTTTGTGGCATTTTCAGATCAGATGCCTAACTGCCTAGGCCTACGTATAGGTACTGTATTCACTTGATTACCGCCCGCGCCCTGCAGCTGGATGTAACCCACGAGTATTTTTGGATATTGATATTGGCACATACGAGTATGTACTTGTGCCACGTTGCGTCGCGTCGCGTCGCCGTCTTCCCGCAGCGACCGCGACCGCGATCGCGACCACCCTTCCTTCCGTCTTACTCTCCTCTGTTATTCTGTCTGCTACCAATCTTTTCCATTCACCCCTACAGAGTACATGCGCTTTCAATTCAACTCAACCACTCAACCACTCAACCACTCGATGTTCAACTGCACAGTGCACTCCTTCTCCTCTCCTCTCCTCTCCACCCTCTGCTTATTACTATCCTTACTAACCTTACTGTTACTATGCCTGTTTTCTATTTCTACTTGCGTTATTCGCAGCTTCGGATGTAGGTACGGTACCGTTCGCTGCTTCATTCGCGTTAGCGCACGTTTCACGTTAGCGTTGGCGTTAGCTACCTAGGTACATGTTACAATCGTATGGTTTGGTTTGGTTTGGTAATGTAATTGGTACCATCCATAGGTTGGCAGCTGTTGGCAGGCACATAGGTAAGTACTTACGTTAAGCCGATTGGTTTATATACCTACTCGTAATCCTCGTAGTACATAGCTACATACATACATATATGTACCGACTTACCTATGTTTTTCTGAAATCACTCTCCTATTAAGTAAGTAAATGGTTAATAGGTAGGTACTACTAAAGTTATTTCAAGTCTGAAGTTTGGAAACAAATTCTTGAAACGTTGAATTTCACATAGGTAATTTGTGTGGAATGACCTCTTCCTCCTCCTCCTTCTCCTCCTGAACAACATAGGTACTAAGACTTGCACTCCGCAAGTGTCCGGAACTCCGGATACCCTCGCAAGAGGGTAAAAACCACCCTCAAAATCAGTTTTTCGTATTTTCCATTGAAATGTACCTAGGGTTTAATCGAAAAATGTCGAGAGTAAAATTTTTTACTGCGTTGATTTTCCTACAGAAATGTTATAAGACTTTTTGAAAATTTCCATTTTAAAACCCTTTTGGAAGGGTTGAAAAAAAAAACGATTTTTCAAAAAATTTATACCTAGGTACTTAACAATTCTGTAGGAAAATCAAAGTAGTAAAAAATTTTACTCTCGACTTTTTTTGATTAAACCGTAGGTACATTTCAATGGAAAATACGAAAAACTGATTTTGAGGCTGGTTTTTACCCTCTTGCGATGGTATCCGGACACTTGCGGAGTGCAAGTCTTTGTACCTATGTTGGTCAGGAGAAGGAGGTAATTCCACACAAATTATGTGAAATTCAGCTTTTCAAGAATTTTTTTCCAAACTTCAAACTTGAAATTACTCTATTAGTAGGTATTGGAATCTGTAGCGAAATAAAATTTCGGCTTGACACATCTCGCCGCACCACGCTACACCGGGTAGGTGGAGCAACTCTCTGTATGTGTGATTCGATACGACTATAATCCTGCGTCTCGCATAGGCATAGGTAGGTCTATGCATATCGCCTCATTCCTTGATTAATCCGGCGTCCAGCCATCTCGTTCGTACTCCGCCCCTTCTATGGTACCTACACTGTCACTTCTACTCGTGTACGTAGGTGGTACGCACAAATATTGTAAATACGTAGGTATCAGGCAGTTATGTATTTGTATACCAATCCGTACAATAAAAACGGTTCCCGTTCATTTGCCCGAATTCAATATCCCGAACGGACATTTCCCCGAAAAGTCTTTTCCCCGAATATCCAATTCCTCGAATCTCATTTCCCCGAATCCCATTTCCCCGAATTAACAAAAGTCCCCAAAATTTACAAAATTTTTTCGGATTCGGTGGTAAATTTGCTCGTCTCTGCCGTTGTATCGTCTGCCTGAGGGCCTCCCTTTCAGGGAGCTGGCTCAATACTGGTGAAGGTATCGCTGCCAATTCGGCTCGTAGTAGTTGAGCTGGCCTCTGTTCAGGGTGGTCACCGGCCTTACGTTTGATGCCAGCAATGACCACCTCAGCATCACACTCCTCCCTATTTGGAGGGTGCTCATGTTTGGATTCATCCGGGCCTTTGTATACAATGAGGACTCCTCCTGGCGCAGTTGCATTCGTTATAGCTCGAGCTTTGCATTCTTTACTTCGGACTCGCCGGCAGTCCCAGTAAATTCGATCGTTTTTCTGTCGTGATTTCACGACTGCTAGACAGTATCCACACGAATTCGAGAAAGAGGTATTCGGGACAAGAATCGTTCGGGTAATTCAAATTCGGGGGATTGGATTCGGGAAAATGGGATTCGGGGAAATGAGAATCGGAGAATTGAGTGTTCGGGGAAATAATCGTTCGGGGAAACGTCCGTTCGGGATAATGGATTCGGGGATTTGAACCAGAATCAATAAAAACTCATACTGAGAGCTAAGTACGCATCTAATGTAAAAATCACATCGCTAATTTAATCGCCTAAAAAATGACCCAAAACTTTTTTGATCGTCGAAAACTTTACGATTCATTTTTTTAAAAAGTTTTTGGTAAGTAGCAACGCTGCTGATGACAAAAAAATTTGAAACCGGTAAGTAAAAATTATATTAGGTAGGTATAGGTAATGCAGTTGATACCTAGAATTGTTGTAAAAATTTATCACGAAAAATGTGTTCAGTAAGGACCCATCAGTTATCAGTATAAAATTTTGTTTTGGTTTTGTTGTTCATCGAATGCAATTTTTAACTTATCAAAAGTAAGTATGTATTCAAGTTTTTTAAAATTTCAAACGTTTCACCCCCCATCCCCCCTCTCCTTTAGGGTCTATGTTTTATTCGAAATGGGTCATGCAGGGTATCATCTGATCGGAAATTCGATCCAAATTATTTTACCTTGCAAACTTGAAATTTCCAGAAATACTTAATGAGGAAAAACTCGATTTCAGGAAATGTTTCCATGTAGAGCAACTTTTTTCCACAGCCTGAACGATTTTCCAAAAATTGAGGAATCTCCCAAACCTTGGACAATTTACAAAAAAAAAAGGAAGATTCTTTACAAGCGGGAAATTCTATGAAATTTCCATATGTACTTACTATAATAAAAATTGTAAGGTTTCCCAAAAAAAAGAATAATTTTTCAAGAAATAGGGCTGTATAGGCGAGTTTATTTCCGACGAAATACCACGGTGAAAGAATGGGCGAATAGATTCCCATTTTTTCGGGGTAAGTACGAGTTGAATCCCACTTTTTCTCAAAAATTTCTTTTGATTCTGAATTTTTTTCAAATTTCAACTCCTATTTTTTAAAATTATTTTCAACTCTTCATTTTTTTCACAATTATTTCAGACACCAGAATTATTTCAGCCTAAACTTTTCTCACATTTTTCCACGTTTAATTTAAATGTACTTTTCTGAATTTTTCCTCAAAATAGTTTTCAGTAAATATTGAAAATTTTCTTGAAAAAAGAATATTGCTACCAGGACACATTTAGGGAGTTTTACCAAAAAAATTGTCCTTGGAGAGAAAAAAATTGAAAAATCTGGGGAAAGTATGGTGTACCAAGGCACACCCGGCACACCCGACAGTCACGTCTATGATTTTTGGTGGCCCGCCTCTCTTCGTTCGCAATCCTGTTGGAGGATTGGAATAGTCATCAGAAAAATGTAGGTACCAATGCGAGAGGGAAGAAGGGCCAAGGGTCATTTTACTGGTTGTTTTTAAAAATTTTCTATTTTCCGATTGGTAGAATACAGATCTTCAATTTTCCCGCGATCGCCAACGAATAAGTAATTAGGTAGGTAGGTACATAGTACATACTACCTACGTATTCGTATACAAATACAATTAAACGCGCGGCGTTGAAAAACAAACGAATTTAAAATACTTACTTACCTAAATAGAAAATAAAAAGGCAACGCGCGCCTGCGCGTGAAATAGTTGTCTGCCTATTTACGCTGTTTACTTGAGGTTAATCAACTCTAGCGCGGGAATCAACGTGGTTATTACTTGTTAAGTTGTTACCGAATAAACGGGCTGTCTAATTTTATTTATACTTTTGTGAGTAACTGTCTATGTACCTACCTACCTACCTACCTTTTTTTTTTTGTTCTACATTATAAGTAGGTGCAGCGTGCAGTACTCGGCAGCGTGTCATCTACCTATTTGTAAGTTCGTAATTGTAATTGTATCGATGGTACGCAAGTAGACTACCTAATAGCTAATACCTACCCAGTAGCGCCATGGTCTCGGAAGCTTTTTTGGCAGGGTATAAAATGAGTACAAAGACTTGGAATTCGCAGTGTCGTCTCAAAAATTCACATAGGTACTTACTGTAATTGTAATTTTGTTTATACTCGAGCGAAGCTTTGAAAAAATTGGGTGTCAAATGCCCAGAAATAGTATATTATGCAACGAGGGAGATAAAGTGATTCTCGACGAATTTTGAGGTTTATTGCCCGAGCGAAGCGAGGGAAATGACTCAAAATTGTCGAAAATCATTCATCTCCCGAGTTGCATACGATATTTTTCATTGTAGAGGGAGTAAAAGTCGAGTTTGAGCACTCGAGCGATTCGCGAGAGGGAGTAAAAGTAGACTTTTACTCCCTCTACAATGAAAAGACACTTTTTCACGTTTTAATGCTTTGAAAATTTTTGTCTGATGTGAAGGGGACGAGAGGGGAGGAGAGGAGGAGGGGGAGGTGAAACGCACCCCTTGTCTTCCACTGCAGCTGCAGCTTTGCTGTGCCTCAGTGGCTGAACGGTCGCGGTCGTGTACATACACGGGCAATACAATGACAACAACGAATGAACCAATGAACGAAGGAAGAAGGTAGAAGGAAGGAAGGAAGCGACATCGAAGATGTTTTCTCAGTACTGCTCACGCTACCGCCAAAGGCCAAACGTTATTTTCGCCATTCTGACATTCACCCCGCGCGTCATACCGTATTTACCTACGTTACCGGTTACGAGCGCGAAAGGGGAAAAATTGTAAATTTTCTCTTTTATCCGAGATATGGTACTGCTCAGCAAACGGAGCGGAAGCGTATTCTGCCACGTTAGGTATGTCTATTCTACGGCGCGGCGCGGCGCGGCGTCCCGCCAAGGAAGCCGGTGAAAGGGGGGAAGGGAGAAGGAAAATAAGGAGAATGTAGTAAACGAAAAGAAATCGCAGGAAAATGAGTAAGGATAACCAGGCGGTTAGAAGAGAAGTGCGCAAGCATGAGTAAAAGGCCTGCAAAAGTAGGTCTACGTATAAAGAAGGTAAAAAATTGATGTAACGCACTTTCTTCCCCCTTTTTCTTTCATACTTTTTCGGCACTTTTCTTCTGTCTCTGCCTTTTTTCTCTTTCTCTTATTTTACGTAGGTAGGTAGGTAGGTAGGGACTAAGTAGGTACTTGTTCGCGCATCGATCTGCTTTATTCGCATATTCGTCTCGTTTAAGCTGAACTACGAGTATATCCAATAGTGCGGCCGGCGCGGCGCCGCAGCGAGGCGGTGCAACTTTGAGCTTTTCCTGGCCTGCGTTTTCACCCGCCACCTTTCTCAACGAAGCGCGTCAAGCGTACAACGCAACGGCTCACATTTCCGCACGCTGGTGCGCGCGCGCGCGCGCGCGACATCACCAACTATGTACAATGTACAAGTACATATACCTACATATGTACACCTTTTTTTTTTTTTTTTTTTTGTTTTTGTTTTTTTTTTTTAGTCACCTATCAAGTTACTATTTAGGTAAGCAGCCAAGTACCTAACTACCTATACGGTATGTACGAGTAGGTACATCTACATACATACTTTATGGACTTTATGGTAGGTATTGTATTGTATTGTATTGTATTGTAGCTTCTGCTGAGCTTTTTGCTCGTCCTTTTTTTCCCCTCTTTCACTGTCATTAGTCGCCGTCGCATCGCGTCGCGTCGCTACAGTTTTGCACGTGCACGTGTTATGCCTACGTTTTACGTAGGTACTTGCTGAAAGCTAAGCGTGAATCCACCGGGCACCACCCGCTACCCGCTCGCATCACGTAAGTAAGCATCAAGCAAGCATATATGTCTACGTAATATACGTACTACATATGGTAGTGGTACGTACACGTACACATAAAGCATCTAGTCTTCTAGACCTATGCGTACAGAGCAGCGCCGCGGCGCGGCGAGTGCAAACGGATCAAAGGTAGGTACCTGCCTACCTATCTACCTATCTACCTACCTAGTACATACTACCTATCCGTAGAGAATGGTTGTGAGTAGAGAAAGGTACTAGATAGGAGATATGGTAGGTAAACGACGGCACGGCACGGCGCGGCGATTACGCAATCGAAGGAGAAGGAGATTGCCGCGCCAGTTTGCCGAAGCTGAAAATGAAGCGATGTGATGCGATGCGATGCGATGCGAAGCAAAGCGGTACCTGAGCGCGAGCGGGGTTTTGCGGCAAAAGCGTTGATTTTTTTCAGCCTAGCCGTAGATGAAACTTCTCGCTTACCACTGCGCTATTCTCCCTCGTTCATTTCTTCTTTTTCTTCTTATTCTTTCTTTCTTTCTTTCTTTCTTTCTTTTTTTTTTGGTTTACGGTTCACCATGCCGGTCACAACCGCGCGCGGCTTTTGCTACCCGCGCCGCGCCGCGCCGCGCCTTTACGCGTAACGCGTCATTTATCCTGTCGGATTACTGTTCGACCTCGCCCTCCGTCGCGTCGCCTTGCCACCCGTTTGCTCACAGTTATAATTTGGCTCGATTTGACTCGTGCGTCTACCATTAGCGGGTGCGAAACGCGAAAAGAAACAGAAAAAATATCTCTGCCACCATACGTATTTTAGGCAACCACAACGGCTACGAGTAAGTACTCACGTCAGTATACTCACCTGTCACCTATGCAAGTATACATACACCAAAGCTGTCCACGAATCGCAAATTTAGCACTCGTATCGGAATCATGGATTCTGTTATTCGTGATCCGTGATCCGAGATCCTAGTTTTTGGATATTTCTTCGGATTAAAATTGCAGTGCAGGAGGGATTACGGATCCTATTCTAACAAACTGATATGTACCAATTCTTTTAATCATAAGGGAGTAGTCACCCTCCCCCCTCCCCCTTCCCCTCCTCCCTTTAATATGACCTATGCCAAAGCACGCTTACGTCGCGTCGCGTCGCGTTGCATGCTGCACGTGTGAAATATATCCCGCCATGCCATGCCATGCCATGGCGATTTTTGCATTCATCTGTGAAAATACATAGGTACCTATGTGATTTTTTGATGAAATGACGACAACAAAATTAATTTTCAATACAATTCTCCAAGTACAATAAAAATTTCACCATTTTTTTTTGTTTTTTGTTTTTTGATATTTTTCACGCGTTATGTAAATTCGAATTATCACAAGTAAGTACCTACATGTACATATAATCAACACCCGAAACTTGATTAGTTTCTCAACTTTTTAAATAGGTACCTACATAGTACATAGGCATAGGTATAATTGTATAAAGTAGGTATATTTTCGTTGTAGAGGGAGAAAAGCGCTACCTACTTTATTCCCTCTCGCGGTGCTTCAATTCGCGTTTTTCTCCCTCTAAAACGAAAAATATAGTATGCAACTCGGGAAATACCTAACTTATTTTCGACGATTTTGAGTTATTTCCCTCGCTTCGCTCGGGCAATAAACCTCAAAATTCGTCGAAAATCACTTTATTTCCCTAGTTGCATAATATACTAAACTTTAACGATTTTGAGGAAGTAATTTAGAGTTCTTTTTAGCCAATTTACTTAATATCCTCAACTTTTTCAAGAAAAAAATCGATTACCTGGGCAAAAGCAGCACCGCGCGCCTCGCCGTTCGAAAAAATATTACGGAAGGAAATTGAAGAGAGTTCGCAGTTCAATTTGCTTTCGTCAAGGTCAGCCGGATCGCGGATTCCGATCTACAAAATTATAAATAATCCGCATCGTGATTCGTCGTGGATAACCCTGGTACAACCTTATCTCTTCGGAGAGTGTTGTTTTCATTGGCGTCGAGAGCATATTTGGGGAGTTGAAAAAAAATGGGTTTCGATACGTCGCGTCGCGTCGCAATGCGTCGCGTCACTCGACAACGCCAAATAGTTTTCAATTTCAGACCAATCTTCTTCTCCCATAGGCTCGAGTTTTAGGTCTGAGGCCGATATAATCTTACGAATGGATTCGGGGAGTAAAATGACACCGATTTCAATACCTTTTTCGATCAAATCAAAAATTTTTCAAGTTTGCCTCTTTCTTCGATTCAACTTTTCGATTTGGAGTCGGGAGTTTCAATAATGTGTTCGAAAATATTTTCGAATGTTTTCGAGCACATTTCTTGCAACTTTTTTCTTTACTGTTTCGTCGCATTTTACTTAAATGGGGAAAGTCGGCAGCTCTCACCTCCGGTACGTGTGTAATGTGTACTGTGTGGTGTGTAGCTGTGTACCTAACAAGCAGCTGACAATGTTGGGCGTATACGTAAAATTGCCAACAATTGTTTCGAAGGCGCAACGCGCCGCGCCGTCAACCGATCGCCGCGAGGCATGTTACGTTAATAATATTGCATAACCGGAGAAATGAAAGCGCAATAGCGCGAAAAATATTCGCGAGTGCCACCGCGCCGCGCCGCATGCCTCCGTGCTACAAACATTACCTACGTACACTTATACTAGGTACTAAATACGAAATGTACGCGAGTGTAAAATATTTTCTGAGAAAGTCGGTAAATTTTGTTGTACCTAAATCGGAAAATTTCAATTTGCTGACATTTAAAGAAAATTATGTTGAAAATTGGCACGAAAAAACACGAAATTAGAGAAAAGCGAGAAATTTTTACTTCAAAGTAAGTACGTATGTACCTATCTTATGGAATTTTTCCCAGCAACAAACAATTGAAAAACGAATTACATATCTAGGTAGGTACTTGTTTTCTTTATGGAGATCATCAGTTTTGCAAATCTCAGTCCTCGCTTCGTTTGGGCATAACTATGAAACTTGAAATATCTTTAAGAGAAAGGGGTTGAGGATTTCGCCTCCTTTTCATCAGGTATTAAAGTACATGTGTACCTATTGGTAGAAAAAAAAACGAGGGAATTTCTACTTTTGGGTGCTTTTTTTGAAAAATTGTCACCCTCGCATCGCTCGAGCACGATGAATTTACACATAACTAACAGTTCATTCTCAAAGTGATAGTACGAACCCCTTTCCTTTTAATTTTCATTCCAGGCAATTGAATATTTTGAAGCGGAAAAAATTTGTTCTTCCCATTTTATCGAGGGACGTAGTGGCCATCTCGAATGGAAGTTTCAAAAAATTTTCGATTCTTTTTGGCAGAAGAGAAGGTTCTTAAGGAATCATACCTAGTTTTTGCGTGGGAGTCGAAAAAGTAGCGCGAAAAAAGCACGTTTTATTTCTTCTTTTTTTTTCTTAAGGATATGAGTCAGCAAAGTTTTCATTTTCATCCCTCTTCTTCCCTCCTAGATTTTTACCCAAGTTTCGTTTATGATAACACAACGTACCAATACACTGCTACTACTCCACACCACATCACACATCACATCGACAGGAGAACGTAGAAGAGGCGAAAGACAAGAGAGAAGAATGAATACAACGCGCAACGCAACGCAACGCAACGCAACGCAACGCAACGCAACGCAACGTCGCGTCGCGTCGCGTAGACGATTACGATTACGATTACGATGAAGATAGAGAAAAAGACGCGGGCAAGGTGAAGGTGAAGGAAAAGAAGTAACAGATACGCCAATTGAAGTTGAAGTTGAAGTTGAACCAGAGCAGAGCAGAGCAGAGCAGAAGCAGGAAAAGACTAGGTAGGTACCTTAAAAAAGTGGCCTTGCACTTGGCGGAGGTGGTAGTTGCTGGCACGTATGGTAGGGCCGGGTCGGGCCAGCTGCGGTTGCGATGATGCCGCGGCCGCGGCCGCGTCCGCGTCCGCCGGTCTCGGTGTCGGTGGAGTAGCGTGTGTATCATGGTTGTGCAGTGTGCGTAACGCGTCTAGTTCGTAATCGTAATTCGTATACCTTCCAAAATTGATTCTGATTGTACGTAGGTACTTATATTTATGTACTCGTACCATCGCCGTCGCCGTCTCCGTCTCCGCCACCCAAACAACTATACCTACTTACGTAAGTACAAATTGAAATAGGTGATATTTGTCCGCGAGTACCTGTCTAATGTACCTACATGCTTACTAGACTACCTACTGCCTAGTACTCACTAGTCACTACTCACGCCTCCCAAAAGCTTTTTGCTCGCGGCATCGCCTAAGTAGTGTGTGTGAATGTGTGTCTGTATCTGTGCCCGTGTCCGTGTCCGTGTCCGTGTACCATCACCTATGTACGTAGACGTACCTGTATTATGTAGGTACTTTTCTTTGTAGGTCTACGCTAGAGATGAAATTTGATCAAAAAATCTCCGGGGGGGGGGGGGTAAAAATGAGAAATTTGCCGATTAATTTTTTTCTGAATTGTAAATGGTTATCTACCAGTCGATTTTCAAAGTTCTAAAAACTGAATTGCCCCGGTGGTGGTACATAATATATGTACTTAGTAAGTATGTAAAGTAAGTATACTTATGCATAATTGAACAATGAATATTCGAGATGAGAAAAGTTAAGTAAAGTTAGGTCGAAAAATTCCAAATCGGTGCAAGCGTACTTCACAACTTCAGACAGTACCTACCTAATAATTAATAATTTTTCGAATAAGTACTTATCAATTTTATCGACTATGCCTTTTCGAGTACATATTCGATACCTAATAGGTAATGAAAATTTTTGTTAAACTAATCACAAGCGAGCGCGACGCAATCAACGTTATTATTTGCATGGTCTGCGCCGCACCGCGTCGCGTCGCGTCGGTGACAGAAATTTTCTTTGGAGCGAGATTTAGACTCGACTATAAATTTTCAATGCAGGCGCTTTCTTTTGGAGGGATATCTTCAAGGATGTGGCAAAATTTGTAGATAGCAACGTTGATAGGCTAATCGGTTTCGTCATTTCAAAATGTACAGACCTACGTACCAAAATTTTAAAAATTAAAGTTTTTGGGCAGTTTTACCTATACCTAATCGAAAAACTCGTTTTTTGGTCATTTTAGTCATTTAGTCCAGCTGTGGCAAACGATACCTCAGCATCTTTTTATTATAGGTCGAGGGGGGCCGACTTTTTTTGGGTGTACTTCTGCAAGTAAATAACCTTCCACGTGAATTTGAACGAAATCGGTGCAAAACAATTGTCTCCCTCACGAGGGGTCCACCCCCTCCCCCTCCCCTCCTCCACACCTGTGAAAAGCAGTAGGAGCTAAGACAGCGCAACTTTATCGCGGACTCTAGACATCATATATGTAGACTCTTTGAAAGCGATAAAATGGCGATTAACATTATGTGAACCTGGATGTAGAATCCCGCCTTAGGGAGTGACTCTACCTATCCGATGTAGTGCGGCGCGGTGCGGCAAAACGCGATTTTTTTTTGCTGAAAAATTTTCATCTCACGAAACATGAACAAAAACATTCCACAAAATTTTCAGCAACCAGCGATAAATGAAAATAAACAAATATTATTGGTTGCCGAAATTTTGCAGTTTTTTTCATTCGCTTTCGCGGTGACAATTTTCATTTTATCGCTAGCTGCTAAAATTTTGTGAAATGTTTTTGTTACGTTTTGTTGGATAAACATTTTTCAGCGAAAAAAATCGCGTCCTGTCGCACCGCACCCAGTAGGTGGAGCCAATCCTTAAACGTAATAAATTGTTTTTTTACTTGAGGGTCCCCATTGATTCTACACCTTCTACAAAGCCCAAAATCAGCGTCAACTCAAAATTCCACCACTCGAAAAAATCTGAAAAATCTATTAGAGGTGTGAAATACTTACATTGTGATTTTAAAAAAAAAATTCTGTCAGCATCACCAAAATTGTGTCTCCCAGGGCGATTTGAAATTTTCAAGGCCGAAATCAAGGTCATTTCATTATACATACTTATAGTGGTGGGAAAAATCTGAAAAAGTTTCAGAGTACGTACTCCTCCGTAGTACCTTTACCTACTTGAAAAAAATTGGTTGAAAACTTGCGGAGATGGAATTTTCGGCTGGGAAATGTTGAATTTTGAGGTCCCAGCCCCCCCCCTAATTCGCTTGTGCGTTCTAACATGCCTATTCTTCTACCAAGACAAACCTAATGGTATAAAATTTTGACAAAGTCCCACCGGAAGCTAAATAACCTCCTCATCACAGAAAGCGTTTAAGTAAATTTGCAGATTTCCAAAAACACGAGTAGGTACCTACACCTACTTTGTTCCTGAAAAATCATTAACATCGAGTACCTGCCATATCTGTGTAAGTACACGTAGGTAGGTATAATTTCCAAAATCTTAAATTTTGCGAATTTGTTGAATTTTTTAAAGAATGACCTAAAATCAAAATTTTTAGCTCATTTTAACAAAATTTGCCAAGTTAGGTACAATAAAATTTGCAAATTCGGAGAAAAATTTCCGTTTACATTAAATTTTACATACTTTTTGGGAAAAATTTTCAATTTATCACCAATTTTGCCTGCGCTATTTGAGAAAATTAGCGGATTTATAACAAGAATTTTCAACTTTCCGAGGGGACTCGTCAATAATTCGACAAATTTTATTGCAAGTTATAAAGTTTTCACAAAAGTCGTCAAATTCGCCAATTTTTCAAGAAAATTTTTCGACTTGTGAAAAAATTTGCCGAAAGAGAGTTTGAGTGACGGTGAATCGCTTCTCTCTTCCTCCGATTGTTTCGTCTTTGGCGTACCTACGTATAGGTATTCGAGTACATATTTCGAGTCGAGTTAAATAGGTATCCATTTTTTAGTAACTCGTGATAGGTGCCTAATTATGCAGCACAAGGGCAAGCGCGCGTGCTTCTACATAGGCTTAGGCATACCTAACGAAAACGAGTAGGTATAATTTCGTGTTTTATCGTCGCATCGTGCCGTGCTGTGCTGAGTTATTAGTAATATCTAATAGCTGCTTAACTACGTTTAGTACCTACCGTAAAAGGTACAAATGATGCGTAGATATGTATGCCCGCGTCTTCGCTTACGCTAATTACGCGAACCGGCGTGGCGCGGTGCAGCGCACCGCCTAGTAACTACCACATCTACGGTCTACGTAGTCGGTCTGCAATGTCTGCATACATGTATACTCAATACACCTATTTAGGTGCGCTGACTAAAGCTGAGGCTGTGGCTATGGCGACGTGTGACGTGACCAGAGGCGTGACAAAGCGATGTGTTCTTTGGGTTGGCGGGGGGGGGGGGGTGTACCTCAAAACCTCAAATTTTTTCAATTAATTTTTCGAAAAAATTTTACCATTTTTCGTATTTTTCAAAAAAATTCCAACTAATGTTCATAAAATTTTTCAACTTTTCAAAATTTTTCCCATTTTAAATTTAGTACCTAAAGATTGGGTTTGACTGAAAAAAAATCCTTAAGAAATGTTATTTTTATTAAATCCGCCAATTTTTTTTAAATTTAGTACCTAAAGAATGATTTTGGCTTAAAAGAAATCCTCGATAAATTTTATATGTAGGTACTTAGTACTTACCTATTTAGATGAAGGTAGGTACCTAAGAAAAGACATCCATCAGTAAATAAGCAAAATTGAAAGACAACTAAAACTAAGTACATACATAGATACATATTATATCTACACGCGAATTCGCCTGGTAAAGCGTACATTAGACCAATAATTTACTATCTGATTAAGGTCGATGGACTCGCTGATGTCTTGATTTTGATTTTGATTATAATGAACGAGCATTTATGTAAGCGAGTCCAATCTATCATCGTTCATCGTCGAGCGGAGGTTACGTTTGATTTGTTTCAAATCACTAAAAGACCGTTCGGCCGTCCAGACTGTTACAGTTGGTTTCGAAACATATTTTACTAGCACGATGAACGCATTCGCCTCGGCAATGCAGTCTTCAATTTTTCAGCAATAGCTAAAATCTCCTTCAGTTTGGAAACTGGAGTGAGAAGTTTCATACAGCTTCTCAATTTTCCCAACATTCCCCAACAATTTGCAACCTTGGGATGGCTTGGGGGAACCACCTCCCTCCCTCATGATCATAACACCTCTGCGTGTCACGTGTGACGCTTGAACATGGAGATGAAAATGATATAAGATTGGAAATCTAGCTGTTAAGTGATACGCAGAACACCTAATCAGGTTGAAGATTGCAATATTGAAAGTTACGTAATTTCAATTCAAGTTGATTAATTTTCCAGCTTCAATGCGATATTTAAGCGTTAGTACCTAGCTACCTTACCTATACCATATGCCCATGCCTTACATAGGCATTCGGTCGGTCGGGAATTACCTATTTCTTCAGAGTCGGCCAGTCGGCCAGTCGGCGAATTTTCAATTTTTAGCTATTCCACTGACCAACGACCAACTATGAGCTGCGATGTTAAGGAACTGGAGGAGTGGAAGTGACTGCATTGTGCATCGTGCAAACAAGTTGACGAAACGAGGACCTAATTATCGGACAACACAACACGGCACGGCACGGCACGGCACGTCGCCCACGTCCTCACTCTCTCGTTTACTCAATCAGGCCAGTGGCCGGGGCCGGGGGCCGGGGGCTGGCCGGAGCCCGGTCCCGATGCGCGCCGGCGCGGCTACTGGATAGCAAGTTTATTTACATTTCCTACCGCTTGGCACATGAGTCATGACGTCGCGTTGCACCGCGTCGTGCATCGTCTCACGGTCGCAGCACATTTATTCTATCAGCAAACACCCCCCTCTCCCCCCCATCACCACTACCACAAAAACGCTACCCACGAAGGGAAGTGGTGTCTGGTGTGAAGCGGCGCGACGACGCGACGTGACGTGACACTCCGTGACGGTGGCGCTGCGCGGTGCGGTGCGAACGTCAGCGTCACTGTAACGGTTCAAGGTCACTTTAAATACTTGATCAAGAGCAACGCGATATATATAACATTAATTACGTAGGTAGGTACCTAAATATGTATAACATATTACCATGGATCGATTTGCGTGTACTCGTATGCTGTTCGCTGGTACATCTGTATATGTACAAATACATTATACGCGTATTGCACGTATTTGTATCTACGTATCTAAATATCAATACAAGTTGGGTTGGATTGGATCTGACCGGACATGGACATGGACATGGACGTGGACATGGGCAGGTAGTAGGTGTAAGTTGCCAACAGCAAATGTTGCGATCTATTGCCTACGGTAACAGCTAGGTAGGTAGGTAGGTAGGTACTTTACTTTCGCTACCAAGCACCTCTATAACTACGTATGCACGTATGCACGTATGCACGTAAATGCAGTACCATGTGAAAGCACATGGGCATAATTATGTACTTAGGTAGGTACTACATATAACTATAGATAAATACTGAAAGTGGAATATAGGTCTGGGTACCTACACGTATACGTACCCGTACTCACCTTACCTAGTACCTAGTACCTATTGAATAGTAATACGTAATATTTAGGTCCCTCAATACCTACATGCTCGTGTAAGTATATGTAGTGTGGTATACTTTTGGTACTTAGGTAAATAACAACGCGATTTGCCTTATCGTCGAATTACTTACGGTATTTTCAATTCCGAGTAAACAGGTACCATACCAAAGCAGCATACACTATACAGTATAGGTACTTAGGTACCTAGCAGTGATGTGGAAACGCGAAAAAAAATTTCCGTTTCTGGGA
The DNA here is from genome assembly GCA_033439095.1 of Pseudococcus viburni. Taxonomy (NCBI): domain Eukaryota; kingdom Metazoa; phylum Arthropoda; class Insecta; order Hemiptera; family Pseudococcidae; genus Pseudococcus; species Pseudococcus viburni. The sequence continues at coordinate 134,171 of JAVBJF010000476.1, read as the reverse complement.
ACGTTTCTAGTTTTAAGCACAACGTTTCCGTTCCTGGGAACGTTTCCGTTTCCGAGTGCAGAGTTTCCGTTTCCGAGTGCAGAGTTTCCGTTTCTGTTTCCGTTTACAGAAACGCGTTTCTACACGTTTCCGTAATTTTTTTTTCAAATTACACGGCACGAAAAATTCATTTAAAATCAACGAAAATTGATAAAATTTGGCATTATACCCTATTTTTGACCTCCCAAATCCATTGGAAGTGGTTTCAAAACGTTTCAGAGTCTCCAGAAAATTTTAGAAATTTTTAACACTGGAGAAACCCCCATAAGAATGGCTCATATAAATTTCAGTACCCTGTAACCTCAAATTACCAATATTTGTGATCTATTTGATCGATCAAAACACAATTTTCCGAAATTTAGCAGAGTTGAGTTCAAATTCATATTTTTTCTAGGAAAATTGTTTTCCAAAAAAAAACATGGATTTGAACAAAAAGTTAGAAATTTTAAAAAACTATGATTTTATTGATCAAAGTAGGCCAGTGCTAGGGAAAAAATCTGTATAATTTTGAATCCAAGCTACCAAAAATCGCAAAATTTTTCACGATGAAAAAATTTTCTCCCAATCCTTTATGGGTGTATAAAATTATATACCACACCTTGCCATGTAAATTATAATTGAAGAAAATTCAATATTTTCGACATTTCGACACCAATTGAGATCAAAATTTATGAAAAAAAATTTAAAATGCGTTGGAAACGCCGGAAACGCGTTTCCGATTCCGTTTCCGTTTCCGTTTCTCTTAAAATTATTGCAGGGCGTTTCCGTTTCCGTTCCCGATTCTCAAAATTGAGCGTTTCCGAGCGTTTCTTGGAAACGTTTCCGTTCCGTTTCCACATCACTGGTACCTAGGTAGTTTGGTGGGTGCTGATGGTGCTGATAGGTAGGATTGTGTATTGTAGAGTACATCTACATTGTAGGTACCTAAACTAACCTAAACCTATACGTACTGTATAGGTAAGGCGCAATACGTATATGTAGATGTAGATGTAAGTGTAGGTACCTACTTATGTACCTACTACCTACCTACCTACCTACCTACCTAGCTACCTTATATTACAGTGGATACCTACATTTCGTTACTCTTTACTCGTACAACGTACATACAAACGTACCTACATCAATTGGTTGGTAGGTACGTAGTACTCAGGTATGAGGTACCCACCGTAATAATTATCAAATTTCATTCGTTTAATCACTTTTACTTAGTATCAAGGTAGAACTTTGGCATCGCATACCGGCCGGGTCGCGCTGCGGAAATTTTATACGTTTATCGCCTATCAATCACCTATCACCTTTACCGCTGCGCCGCGCCGCGCCGCGCCGTTTTACCGGCTGTAGGTACATACCATACCGATATACTTACATCAAATACATTACACCCAATTGGTACCGTACACCGTACACCGTACACCGTACACCGTACACCGTACAGGTAGATACACGCTGGCGTTGACGTTGACGCAGACGTACACCGAACCGGTATAATACATTTGTGTATTTTCTGTTTACTTACTTACTAGTTGCAAAGTTTCGTGGTTCGTTATTTTTTTTTTATTATTTTTTTTTTACTTTCATTTGTCCTTCGCATTGCGTCGCGTCGTTGTTTCCTAGTCATACGCACTCGCGCTCGCGTCCGCTACATATTTAGGTTTTCGCAAAGTGAAAAACGAAAACAAAAACGTAAACGAAAAAACCCACTTGTTTTGCGTAGATGGTATAATTTACGTAACCACATACCTATATCATCTACAGTACAGGTGAAGACGAGAGAAGCCCAACGATCGACCACCGACGCCAAGAAGCGGATGATTATTGGTCGTTGGTCGTTGCTCGTTGGTTGTCGGTTGCACGACTACGAAAAATCGCTATCTACCTTTAGTTTTCCACTAGTAATCGCCAATCGGCGGCAGCTCAGACAGCAGTAGGTGTACCTACTCGTAGTTGAAGCGAGCACCGGCTACTTAAGCTGCAGCCGTAACTGCAGCTGTAGCTGTAGCTGGAACTTACAATTACCAGTAAAGATAAAGCCGACGACAAAAATGAAAACTTGCAACGCGGACTGCGGCACGGTACGTAGCGGTAGAAATGATCGAGTGAGGTATCTGCCTATTTATTCGTCATCCTCATCCTAGATTAGGTAGATACTCGGGGTATTTGTGCGAATATCGACAATTTGTACACGCGTAAATTACGTTGGTATCTCCAGACTAGTCTTGGTAGGTAGGTAGTTGTTAAGTATACCGATACGTACATATGTACTATGTAATGTACGTAGGTCTAGGTATACCGGTATGCTACGAATAGTAGTACGGCGCGGCGCGACGCCGCCGATACTTACACTACTTCCGCTCGTAGGTAAGTCTAGGTTGATTTATTGACAATTCTGGCTACGTTGCGCGTGATTTGATGTCTAATACTGGCAAAGCCAGCAACTTCTAACTTTTGCCCAAGTCTCACTCGTCCCTTCGCGTTCACGTTCGTATGTCAAATTTGTCCCATTGTCCGCCTGCCTGCGTACGTTACGGCTCCGGCTCCGAACCCGACTCCGACTCCGAATCCGATTTATATAGGTACCTAGGTGTAGGTACATCTCATCCACGTTGAAAAGTTTCAACTTGAAATATATGCATAGTACGTATGTATGTAAGTACCTACATATACCGGTATAGATATACCAGTTACGCAACGCAACGCACATAGACGGATATAGAAGGGGGCATGGGGGGCTTGAGCCCCCCCCCCCCAATGTTGAATTAGCCCCCCAAATCATTTTCGTGGATACGTTTTACTCAAAAAAAATTCACAAACGCCCAATTTTCAAGGGATAAACTATCAATAAGTATGTGATGAATTTCCTGCTTTTTTCAAGTTACTAAAATGGTCTTTTTGATGGAAGAAATTAATTAAACGCTTACATGACTGTGATCGATCGAAAATAGTGCACAATTATTGATTTTTGAAACAGATTTTTTGAGTTTTTTAAAATCCACGTTAGAATGGCTGATGACACCGAATGATATTGAACCATCGAGGTTAGCTAATACGAGTTGGGCAGCATCAATGAAAAGCAATGATTCAAGTGATTTTGGGAACCATGAATATATGTAGGTCCCCAAATTTAGGGAAATTTCCTCTCACAAATTTTAAAAAACAATCCAGGAGGTTTTCCGGGAGATTTTTTAAAAGTTATTCGTGAATATAGAGTGAAGCGTGAAACACAATGGAGTATTTTGTTTTTCACGTTGAAAATTTTACTCAAAAATAAGAAAATTTCGTTGTAAATACACATTTTTGCGGAATTTTAAAGGAATTTTTTTAAAAAATTTGTAAATGTAGCAAAAAATACTAAATTTTGTAAAAAAAAAAAAAAAAAACTTCGAAAAACACAAAATTTCTTTACCAAGAAATAGAATTTTTTCAAACAACAAATTATTAAAAAAACGAATAATTTTCTTTCTGAAAATCATTAATTTTTCAAATATTAGCCCTCGCTTCGCTCGGGCATATGAACATCAAAGTATTTTTAAAAGTGAAGGATGGAGGATTTTGCCTCCATTTCGATACTAAAATTTGATCGAAAAAAATGAAGAAATTTAGCTTTAGGATTCCTTTTTCTTCAAAAATTTTCGCCCTCGCTTCGCTCGGGCTCGAATTCATTCTCAAAATGATGATATGAACCCTATTTCCTTCCATTGATTCTTCATATTGAAAAAAGGTCAAATTGAAATCTTATAATGGTGCAGGTAAAAAAAATTTTGGAGGGTCGAAAATAAACATTTTTGTTTTTCATATTTATTAACTGGGACTTAAGTCCCCCCCCCCCCTAAAGTTACGCTCCATCTTCGCCTATGGCAACACAACAATGCCGTATTCCGCATCCCGCATTACCGGCGCGGCGCAGCATTCATCCGCATGCGCATCCTTCTCCTGATCGCCCGATTTTGCGTCTTTTGTATTTTTTGTAGATATTTTTTTCAATGCGCTTCTGCAGCGTTTCCGCAGGTTACCTTATCTCAAATTTAACAATCGGTTTCATTTCAGTTCGCGTTAAATTCCCAAGTAAGTAGGTATAGGTAATTAATTAGGTAGATACGTATTTAACCGAATGCGAGAGTAGCCGGGTAGTTTAGCCTTTTTATTTTGCATTTCGGCTCGAGCTCGAGCAATCTCATTTGGGACTTTTGCGACAATTTGTAATTAAAAATTATTCTCAGATATCGCATTTCGTATCAGTACGTGGGTGATTCTAAATTTTCGCAGAAAACTCTGTACGGAGTAATTATCTCAGGAAATATACATGCTGGAACAATGCGGTTGGAATGTATAGATAGATAATCATCCCCCCTACATATTCCTGCGAAAATAATGGAGCAAAAAATATTCCTGTCCCCGAGGGGGCTAAAAAAGTAGTCCAAATGTCCTCGTCGTGGCCTGTACTTGATTTCGCGCTGAAGTCAAAATCATTCTGTTCTCTCCTATCGCAAATTTCCAAGCTGAACTATTGCACCAACTTAATGCAGAGAGGTCCCATCCCGGGGAAAAATTTTTATTTTAAATCATATATGCTCATATATGGGAGTATATTAGGTCATATATGCTCATATATGGTCAGACTGGAAAAGCGGCCATACTGGATCATATATGGGACGATATGGGATTTTCAATATATGCTCATATATGCTGATATATGAACATACATGCGTTCATTATATTCACTCATATATGCCCATATATGAACGAATTAGACTAGACGTGGTCATATGAATCCATGTGCACCCAAAATTCAAGTTTGGGTACAAATGGATTCATATGGCCACGTCTAGTCTAATTAGTTCATATATGGGCATATATGGGTGAATATAATGAACGCATGTATGCTCATATATCAGCATATATGAGCATATATTGAAAATCCCATATCTTCCCATATATGATCCAGTATGGCCGCTTTTCCAGTCTGACCATATATGAGCATATATGACCAAATATACTCCCGAATATACTCCCATATATGAGCATATATGATTTAAAATAAAAAATTTTCCCCGGGATATTACTTATTATGAAGTTTAAAACATATTTCAAAGTCGATGAAGCACATTTTTAAAAGCTCAAAGTAGCGTACGGAATTTTTGGTCCTTCGTCGTGGCTTTTTTTCTCGAAAGGCTGAGAGAGACAGCTGGTTATTTTAGAATACAACAATTGGTCGAGTCGATACCTTGACATCATAAAATTACTGTCCAGCTGTAGATTTGACTTCGGTGTTCATAATAATAACGATTTCGTGAAAAATGTTTCCAAATTTATAATTCGGCACACAGAAATGTCCTCGTCGTGGCTCTTCATTGTGAGGCTATACCTCAATTTTTCATTTTTTTCAAAGCTGCCTCAAAATAAGAAGGTGAACCAGTTTTCGATGCAATAGTTGGTTTTTCCTCAAAACGCATTATTTTCTTACAATTTGGACATTTCTACAATTTTGTCCTTCATCGTGGATGTCCTCGTCGTGGCATTCCCCATTTAAATTACACGGGGAAAATATATTTTTGTTTTCCAGGTGTGCGAGCATGTGAATGTTATCTGGCACACTAGTATTAACGACTCTGATCAAAATTTTTCAGAAAAAAATGTTTAAAAATTTTTAAAAATTCCTAGACGAATTTCTGCGAAATTTTAGAATGACCCACGTACTTACTCGTAGGTACCTATTATTCGCCTATTCTAGGGATTCGCTGTTACAATAATAATCATTCTCACACTGGCAATTGTTGTTGCTCGTTGTTCTCTATTCGTTGTTCCTATAAGGTGAACCCGATTTCAAACAATCAGATTCGATAGGAATGTTGCACCTATGTAGCTCAATGCCTATTTCAGATGTTTTAAGGTTGGTGGAGAGCCTGCGATATAGATAGGTAGATGTAGAAGTAGAGGTAGAGGTATACGTAGGTAGCGGGGAATTTTCGATATATACCTACGTTAGGGTGTTTAATTTTATACCTATGAGAAAAAAAAAAATCAATATTTTTGACATGTCGCCCCTAAAAATGTTCATTAGACCTATGTAATAAACATGAAATACAAAAAAAATCAGTCCAAAAAAATAATAAGGCCTTATGTATCAAGTGGTGGCGCTAGAAAGATAAAGTTGCATGAATAGCCCACTAAACCCTCGCCAGGTTGATGATCTCTCGCACGGTGTTGAGTATCTACTTGTTTTTAATGACATGAAATGAATTTTACGTTATTTTTTTACAAACGTGTTTCATGTTACCTATTTGTTTTTAAACAGTTTTTTGTTTCATTGTCAACTTGAACACGAAAAATTGACGCGCTAAATGAATTGTACTTAGAATTTTTAAACCATTTTTTACATTATGTAGGTATGTTATACCTATGGCGAATTTTTAGCTCCTTTGCGCCACCTCTCGAAATAATTTCTCCGGTTAAAATTTTTATGGGGTCTTTTTTCATCGAAAAGAATGAAATGAGGGGGCGCGGGCGGCATGCGGCATGCAGCATCGCATCGTCACATTTTGAAAAAAATGTCACATGAAACACCCTAATGTAGGTAGCTACTAGCTAGGTAGTAGGTGCCTACTTACCTACATACGTTAGACTTGAATAAGTACATACGCGTATTTAAGGTTAGGTATACTACCTACGAGGCAGCACGACATGCGGCAATTGATAACGCACAATGTACATCCACAATACCATACCATCTATTTGTACCTATACCTAGTTACCTACATACGAGTACCGTACGTAGGTATCTAGTCTACTTATGTATGGTACTTGTACTTACTTCATTGTTTACATTTTCATTCGTTACTTCGCTACCTCATACCTACATAATGTACTATCTTATCTTTGTAGCGTATCGATTTCAATTTCTTTGTTTTGATTTGTTTCGTTTTGTTTTGTTTTCTTTCGCTATATCACCACCGCTATCGCGTTATCGCGTTAGCTATAGCTATCACTGTCGCTATCGCTATCGCTTTCGTATCGCTTCGTTTTAACGAGTAAGTACTACTCGTATGTACCATGTACGTACTAATAAGGTACCTATTGTTTTGTTTTATTTTACGCGGCGCGACGTGTTGTTTTAGATATTTTACAAATATATTTTCGTCGGCTCAATACAGTACCTATTACATATATCTACCTATGCATTGATATGCCATTACCATGACACTGGTAGTCTTCGTATCTAATCGTAATACCTAAATTCTTATCGCAAGTGCAAGTTAGAAGTAAAACTACTATGCCTGCGTCTGCGTGTATTCAGCGAGCATCGGTATATCTAATAAGCATCTTAGCCATTGTGACCATCGTTGATCGTTGACCGTTGAACGTTGATTGTTTGTCGTCGTTAGTTCGCTCGTTCGCTGTACTGTACCTGAACCTGAACCTGAACCTGTACCTGTACGTAGAGGTAGACGTAAAATACGCGACCAAACAGTGAAACTACAATCCGTTAAAAGGTACTCGTACCTATAACTTACTCGTACTACGCCTACTATTCATGTACGTACTTGCCTATCTACCTACCGTCCTACCTAATATTTATAAGTTACTTATCGCATATGCAGGTACTTAGAACTGGTTTAGATATAGGTAGGTAGCTAGGTACCTACTGAAGTACTGATACAATACACGAGCATATCGTGTGTCGTGTGTCGTGTGACCCGTGATGGTCCGTACCCCCCACAGTGGTCCACGCCTACAATTTAGCTGAACAAAAATCAAATTCAACGCTGTGATTGTTTTAAAGACGTCCCTTTATGTTTTTTGGGTCGCTGAACACGAATTTTACCTCAATTTTCACATCCGACGCCCCCGAGGCTCCGTAGCTCGTGGCCCGTGGCCCGTAGCCTGTGGCCTGCGACGCGTACATTACAGAGCGGCGTGGCGATATTCGTTACCGGTAGTCATAAACGCGCGAATAAACATTCTGTCATCCTAGGTACCCTATTACGGTACTCGTTACGCACTAAAACCAATCAAGCACGCAGGTACCTATAAGTAGGTAAAGGTGGGTAGGTAAGCAATTACGCTAGGAATTCCCTAGTGCTTGCAAATGCAACTTACCTACGTGTAATTGTAAATATTTATTAGATAAATAGGCGAATGTACGTAGGTACTGTAGGTAGTGGGTGATACTAAAACTTCGCACAATATCGAGTAAGTGCCTACTGAGCTAATATCTTACAAAATGTACCTACATACTTACTAGAAGAGAGTATCATACCCCGCGCATATTCCCGCCATAAAATGGTGCAGGGAAGATTTTTGTCCCCGAGGGGGCTACAAATGTGGTTTTACAAAATTAGTCGATGCTCTAAAATTTGGTAAATTTTCAAAGCTCGAACAATTTTTCAAATTTCGTTTCATAAAAGTGGAACACAAATTGGAGAATTGAAGACCCGAATTCCAAAGCGGGCTTAGTCCATGGAAGTGTATTATGAGAAAAGGGACTTAGGTGTAATCTATTTTTCAGTACATTTAAGCCCTTTTTCTCATATACTGTTGTATGGACTAAGCCGGCTTTGGAATGTGGGTCTTCAATTAATTGTGAATCGGACGAGTTTTCAAAAGTTGGCCAATTATCCAAAAACTCATCGCTTTTCTATAATTAGGTACCTACTTACGAATTGGACATTCATTTCAGAATTTGATAATAGGTACCTTATATTTTATTGAAATGAAAAAATCAGAAAAATGGTTGCTCACTTACCCTGCGAGAATAATTCCAAACGCCGAATTCGAAATTCTCGCTGTGTGATTCTCAATTCTATAAAAATGTTGGAGAAAAATATCTCCATTTTATTGTAGAGCAATATCGGTACCTATAACTTGATGCAAATATGCACATCTAGTCATATATGTATCATTTACTCATGTTTAATTGTGAAAAGAATTTTGAAAAAAAAATGATAATAGTAAAAAAAAACAGCCAAACGTTTGAACAAAAATTAAAACATAGTAAACAAAAGATGAAATATAAAAATATTGGGGAAAAAAAGGAGCCCTTTCTAGTGAAAGAACGGGATCCTGAAAAAAACCCATCTAAAAGTAGCAAACTACCTACCACCAAAGCAAGCAAACATGCAAACATATAACACAAACACAAACACAAACAAACACAAACAAACAAGTTAAGTAAACAAAAAATTACAACCTAAGCCGGCTAAAAATACCTACCTAACTTGAAATACCGAAGTAAAAGTACATTATATCTTCAAATCAAACTACTTAATATTACCTACTTACAATCTTATAAATAGGTACAATCTTCATCTTCGCCTTCCAGTCATCTGCCCCCACATACCCTTCTTACCTTCCATCCCTTCAGCCCCTTCCAACCATCTACCCTTCATACCTGCAACCTTCAACCTTCACCCTTAACCCCAAAAAACCTAACCCCAGGAGAGACAAAAGGGGTGGACGTACCACATGTGCTCAGTAACTCGTGCTGACGACGTCTGCAACAACCACCTACTCGAAGCACTAACCGCGGATGGCGACTTATAGAACCCGCGCATCCAGCATAATAATACTGCGACTTGCGAGGCACGCGCCTCGGGCATAATGCCCCCGACTTTCTGGCCCCGAGCGATCAACGGATACTCGCGGAAGTTGTCGCATAAGTCGCCAGCACGCGAGACGTCTGCAGGGGTAGCGTCCTCCTTGGCCCTACCGGGTAGACGTGCGCTGGGCTAAGGCCTTCACACCTTACATGCCCCTCCCGAGCCGAATTACCGACTTATGACTAGGCATAAGACAACGCAGGGCACCGCAAGAGGCACTCGAGAGTACCTCAAGACAAATGACGGAGCGTCCAGTGATCAGGACGATCTCCCTCGCTGCGCCTACCTTTCGAGACCAAGGTTTCCGTAAACGGTTCAACTCGAAATGAGCTCTGCACTTCCCCATATCATTTTCTATTTACCCCCACCATTCGAAAATTTTGTTCCCCCACTCCATGAAATTATAGAATAACAAGTTTCGGAGATACCCGTGATGAAAGGAGAGGTGATTCATTTGTGTTTTCGCTCCTTTGTTGAGATTTATTGCCTCGACCAGCTGTTACACATATGGTAAACAAGAATTTGACCTTTTGTTGTCTTTGAAATACGTGACTGGTAGGCCTCATGGTGTTTCTAGTCTTTTGTTAGATTTACTACCCCGACGCGGCGGTGATAATAAAATTTGAAAAAATTCCAAAGTAGGCATGTCTGGTCTTTTGTTAGATTTATTGTTCTGTCTAGTATTACAAAAAAATTTGGATGAATGATTTATAACCCCTCCCTATTGTATTGCTTTTCCTTTGTTGATTTTATGGCTCCGACAGACGACAGTGTAAGTATAATAGAATTTGAAAAAATTCCACCGGAAAGAACTCCGACCTCTCATTGTGTTTTCGAAACACCAGATAAAAAGGAGACGAGACTCGCTTGTGTTTTTGGATTTCTTTGTTCAATTTTTTTTGTACGTACCCACTGTTATAAAAATTTTCTTATGAATGATTTACGACTCCTACATTGATTCTCCTTTGTCTGCTCTATCGCCGCAGTTGAACGTGCTCGGACCACCTGTTGTGCTGCGGTTCCTTTGTCCATTAATTTACATTACACTTACATCATATAGGGGTTTTCAAAGCATTAAAACATGAAAAAATGTCTTTTTAGGACATTAAAAAAAATCAATTTTATTTTCAAAGCTTCGCCAGGGCATGAACAAAATTACAATTCTATGATTTGTCTGAGACAAAAGTGCGAAAGAAGGCTCCCTTTTTACCCTCTTCCCTTTGAAATCCTTCCGGTATTTCAAGTTTTCATACAGTTTTTGTACCCTCTCAAAAAAAGCTTACAACGCCACTGAATATGTGCATTTTTAGCTGGTGAAAAAAGTCAGTCCCCGTTTTCCACTTCGAAAAAGCAAAAAAAGTTGTCCAACACACGGCCCCTTTTGTGCCCCCCCCCCATTTTTTGATCCTGACGACGCCATTGCATAGGTACATAGACATACTTTCCAACCCACAGAATCCATTTCTAAAGTTGTTTTAAACTCCGAACAAAAATCGATACATTTGAGACCTTTGAGATGAAAAGAGGTTTAAAATACTGGCCATTTGCTTCTCAGAAGCCCTACTGGTCTCGAAATCAATTTTTCCTAAGTACTTACCTCAACCCCTGCGGAACCCTTTTTTTTCTGTTTTTTTTTTTTTTTTTTTTGGAAAAAGTACTCTAGAAATAGATTTGGGAGGTCAAAAAGCATAAGCAAAGAAATAAGGATTCCGCCCCCCCCCCACCGCTCGCGCTACTCCACATACTTACCAGAGGACTAGCATCGTATAAAAAACCAAGTCTTGCTGCTCTTCGTTAATTCTTCAATTTTTTATTACAACATTACGAAGTGAATGGCCCTTATTGTATGCCAAATTGGAGCCTTGTTATCTGTACCTGCTTCTGATGAAAGATTTGTTGAACTCGTTACATACTGTGGTAGGTACACTTATATACCTACATATAGGTACCTACCTAATACCGTATGTAACAAATATATACTTACCTATCCGTACGCTGCTGCCGCGATACATAGGCATAGGCATAGGTATAGGTATAAGTATAGGTACAGGTAGAGTTGGAGGTACCTGACCCCACAGCCCGCACTTGGCACGCCACATCCGCACCACCACCACATCACGTAGCGCACAGCACGCTTACCTTTACCTATGTAGGTACCTACTTCATTGATAGGCAACGTAGCGCTGCGTTGTGTTGAGCTCGCGGAACGCGGAAATCGCGAACGAACGAAAATTTACGCGCAAGAAATTCAACCTTGATGACAAAATTTTCGCACTCGCCGCGCCGCGCCGCTGCAGCCGTGTTTCTGCCGATTGGTTTTGACAGTCGGCGGCTCATTAGAAATTTTCATTCGACTTTCCGCGACAACCTGTACGACTGCTCGTGTACGCGTATATCAGTACTACCTACCTGCCTACACGCGTATAAATTTATATACATGCTAGGTGTAGGTACTAGGTACCTAGTTCTAGTTATTTCAGTTCAGTTCAGTTCAGTTCAGTTCAGTTCTGCTCCGTTCATAGCATGTACTAGGTAACTTCAGTTCAACAATTGTAGTGGATATACTTACGTTAGTGTTAGTGGTAAGTATCGCAGTGTATACTGTATAGGTAGTACCTACTCGTACGCACGATGTATAATTAGTTCACAGTCTACTTTGATTTCATGAGAGAATCTAACTCCTTTAGGCTTGCAAAAAAAAATTTTCACGCCTGAACCGTGAGATGACCGACTTTTCTCGTGTTTTTATGCATGATTTTTTCTCATCAGAATGTATTACCTATCAAAGATATCATCTTTGTAATCAATAACTAGGTATTTGTTGAGGTTCATTTTGATACAATGAAAATGACTGAATACGAAATAAACCTACATACATCTACGTAGGTAATTTCCTGGTTTTAGGGAACCGATAGGGCGGTTCAGAAGAATTATATGAAAAAACTGAGTAGTGAGCATATAAGTATTCGAACTCAGCGTTGAGATGACAACTTTAGGAATCTTTCTTAAAATCTGAAGGCTAGAGGGACACTGAATGGTAGAATTGTTAAAATAATTAAGCAAATATTCGAACTCAGCACCCTCAAAACCACAACAAATGACACGTCACACCTTATTTTTCATTTTTTAAAATTTTAACCTCATCAGGTAGGCCGATTGGGGGGGGGGGGGTGGTGTCAGAGGGATCGAATGAAATAAACTGACGATGAGCACTTGAGCACATATTCGAATTCAAAATTTAGTCAATTCCTTGGCAATTCCCTTTCTGAACATTCTAAATTGACAGTTAATTTCAAAGAACTGTCTGCACTTTCTTTATGGCATGGTATTTTATGTAAGAATATTCATATTCCGAACTTGATGGGTACCGGAAACGATGAAATCGTCGCCTAAAGAAGTTCATCTCGAGTGGGTAGTGCTATTCTACAATCATGTACATTCGAATGACGCCAGACTTGAAATTTTTCGATCATGTTGATTAGAAAACTTTTGCTATGGATTCTTATTGTATACTTTTCCGAACACGCTGAAGACCTCTTTTTTTTTCAACGTTGATGGAACCAGAAACAATGAATTCATAGGTAACCTAAAGAAGACCATATCGAGTGAGTCCTGTTATTCTACTATCATGTTTCATGTACATTGAAATGGTAGTAGACCAGGAATGACACCAGATTTAAAATTTTTCAATTAGTGGATTACTTAAATAATTTTTGCTACCTATGCATTTTTATTGTAATTTTTTCTGGACACGCTGAAGACCTCTTTTTAGATGGTAATCGGTTCTAGGCAACGCTATTTTTTCACAAAAAATTCGTATAAAAATCACAAAAATTAATTTTTCTCAAAAACGCGTTAACCGACTTCGCTAAAACTTAAAATCTCATAACTTCAGCAATGCCCCAGCAGCTCGCCTTTTTCACATTCGTCTCAAAGCTCATAGTTTCGGGAGTTTAATCAACGACAAATTTCATACTTACTTGCATGAATTAAGTACATAATAAGGAAATGAGAATTTGAATGAATGGTATAATCGTGATCCCAATGACCCAAAACGCAAAGAAAACTCGCCCCTGACCACCAGTACCTGACTTTTTAAGAAAAGTCGGTAAAACACGCGTGTACGCAATATGCCGGTACCTACGCATTAGATAACAAGTCCATAAATAGGCAGGTGACTCTGGTGTCAATTACCAATTACCATAAGTAAGACACGGGACGGGTACACTAGGGTGGCCCTTATTTATACTCGATGAAAAAAATAAATTCAATTTTTTTTAGCCCCCCCCCCCTCAGTTTGGTGCTACTCCATGCGGAAATGACGTATACAAATTTTCGGCCCGATTGGTGCAAATTAACCCCTCTCTCAAGGGCTGTTTTGAAAAAAAAAAACGTAGCGCACGCGAGCTCATACTATTATACTCCACTACCCTACCTCTACCTAGCTGTAGCTGCCAACTTCGATTTACTTTCGTTGATGATAGTTGTCGATTTGCACTTGCAGATTCACTGGAAGTTGCTGCTCCGGCCGTTTTTCCACAATATGGAATTGATCGCGCGGTTTATATTTTCGTTAACCGTGTACTTCGGATGGATCGCTTCGCCGATTTACGTGATACTAGCATTACGGCCGAAGAAGCACTTGCCGCCGCCCAAACAACCGGAAATCCTAAACCTAAGCGCAACCACTTTGGCGAAAAAAATTAGAACGAAAGAGGTAAGTAATACCACGTGAGTAGTAGATCTACGTAGAGCTGACGTAGGTACTAAATTTACAGGTATGAGGGGAGGAGATTGCGAACTCGAGAAATCTTGGCGTTTTTTCTTTTTTTTTTTCAAACACGACCCTAACTCGAGCCATCCTAACTCCATTTCTGGGGGGGGGGAGGGAGGAGGCTGAAAGGTTTTCTACTGCAAAGTGGCAAAGTTTAAAAACACAAGTACATAGATAGGTAGGCATGGTAAGTTAAACATGTAAGTAACATATACCTGCGGCCTACGGGTCCCTTATCTATGTATTTGTACTTGATGAATCGAGTTGATAAAATTTGAAGTTTGAAAATTTAAATCAGGGGTGCCGAGAAACCTCATTCCTTGAGGACCAAGTAAGTCCTCAAAAAAAAAATTGGTGGAAAACGTCCTTTCAGAAATCACAATCCAACTGTAAAATTTTCTCCAAAGTCTAAATTTTGCAAAAACTTTGTCTTTTTTGCGCCCGTCTTATCGTATTTTTCCTCTTCCTTAATTTTGAAATGTTCTTAATCCTATGCAAAAGTGATTTTCGTATTTGTCCTCAAAACTAGGTATGTACTTCAACAAATCTTTTCCCCTTAAAATTCATTTTCGATGTTTGAAAATCAAATTTTTTAAAAGCTTTGGCCTCGCTGTGCTCGACTTTATCGTAGGTTTTCCTCTTTTAATGCCTACTTAATTTTAAAGTAAAAATGACCGATTTTTTATTCGAGTCTATCAATCCAAAACATTGTTTCATTTCACCTCGAATTTGAAGTTCCTTTCCTAAAATTTTCGTCCTCGCTTCGCTCAGGCCAAATTCATTTCCCTCATAATCACACTGAAACTACATACAATTTTTTTTCCACTATCTACCTACAATGAAATTACCCAGGAAAAAGTAATGAAGTGAATGAGAAAGAGAAAAGGGTCGAAAAATTTGTGCCATCCAACCCCGCTTCCACAGTCTGTCTATTTCGTTCCTAAATAAATCGATTTTCAAATTGTTTCAAAAATCGAGTCAGAAATTCTGAAATGTTGCCCCTTTCCCCATATTTGGAGTTCGGTACCCCACTGTCTTCAAAATTATTTAGGTACCTAGGTATTTATTTATTTTAGTTAAAATTTGATTACACGTTGAAGTGCAGGGCAAAACACGTCGCGTCGTGTAAAAGGAATGTTGGGGGAGGGCAAAAAAAGTTTGATTGATGTACCTAAGTAAGTACCTATCGAGTAGAAACCGTTGGGAAAATTGAAAAACTGGCGATCCTCCCCCTCTCCCTCCGGCAATAAGTAGGCATAGCCTGAGATATAGGCGCGTATTACGTAATAATATTGTATAGCGAACAGTAAACAGCGAATAACGAACCGTAAGCGATAAAAGCAAGAGGAGGGGAAATCCAACAAAAAACGACACATTCCATCGCAACCGAAAAAATCTACCTATAGATTTTGTGTGATTGTAGCGATTTCTAGAAAATTACATAACGTGATTTTTCATGGCTATATTTTTGAAAAAAGCTTGACGTTTTGAGTAAATCAGGGTAAATTGGTCAAAAAGCTTGACTAATCAGGTAGTAGGTAGGTACCTAACATGTATATAATTTTTCAACAGTTGACCAGCGAGCAAGTGATCAAAGCTTACATCGAAAGATGCAGAGAAGTGAACGGGAAATTGAACGCTATAGTAGAGGATCGATACGCGTCGGCCGTTGAGGAAGCCAGATGCGTCGATAAGTTAATTCAAAACGATCGATATTCGATAGCAGAAATTGAAAAAGAAAAGCCTCTGCTCGGAGTTCCCGTTACAATAAAAGAAGCGTGCATGGTAGAAGGTGAATACGACTTGACTATTATAGTGTATACCATATGTACCATAGTACCTAACTACCTATACGTAGGGAGGTAGGGAGGTAGGGAGGTAGGGACTTACTTACTCGTACATATTTGTTTAACAAACTAGGTAAATAATTATAGGTAGGCGCTAGGTACTAGGAATACAGACTACCAACTTGGTAATTTAGGTACCTACAGCTATGTACGTGGGCTAATAAACATCGAATTACGAGCGAGCGTTTCGCATCTTTCCAATTCAATATGTTCGCGTTAGCTTGCGCGAATCGTAGGTAGGTAGTGGGTACTCGTAGTCGTAGGTACCTGCAAGATACTCGTATACTTCGTAGGTACAAGTATAATATGTAGTACAGTAGTACATATGTACCTCGATATTCTGGCGTCTGGCTTCCACCTATGGCTATGGCGAAGAAATGAAGCGAAACAAATACATAGCCACATAGGTACATACGAAGCGATGCGATGCGACACGACAAATAATGCAAATCGAACCCTGCATATGTACTGTCGGTGTTAAACTCATCACCCCTGCTATCCACAGCCGCCGCCAGCGCCAGCCGGACGCCCACCAGCAACCGAGGCCGGTCGATGCTCTCGCGATTACTCACCCAAGTACATGTATAATTGTACATACCTAGACCTACATATTACCTACGCAATGCGGACGGACGGACGGACGGACGGATGTATTTATATGTAGGTATGCAAATGTAACGTATACGTGAACGTGGACGTGGACGAAAACTTTGAATAGGTATAGCATATGTACTTTCTGTAGAAAAACAGAAACACTTACCTATGTATGTACCTATACCTATTACCTACCCAATCGGTACCTATCCTACTTTCGATACACCGCACCTCGCTCCTCGTTATACCTGATTGAAATTGCAATTGCAATCGCTATCGCTATCGCTGTGGGCTGTGGGTACGTAAACGGTAGATGTGGCAATTTTCTCATCCTCCTTCATGTAGCGCAGGCGGAGATCGATGAAAACAAACTTTAGGCAGGTACCTATTCGTTGAAAAAAATTGACGAGAAAAACAAAAACGACGATAAAAAAAATTGGTGAAGTTCACTAACTAAAAATCAGACAATTGGCCGCCTTTCCTTGTGCCGCGATTGACTGATTGCCAATACCAAACCCGTCTAGAGGCTAGTACACAGCTACAGCTAGCTGAGCTAGCTACATAGTACGTACATACGAGTACATATAGGTACCTATACCTATACCTATACCTATACCTATACCGACGCTACGCTATACCTACGTAGGTATTACATAGGTACCTAATCAAGTACGTCTACGTACCTACTACCGACGTCCGACGTCCGACGTCCGACTACCTAGCTAGTAATTACCTAGTACCTACCTACCTACCTACGTTAACGTGTCTAAACATCTACAGATATCTAGTAGGTAGTGTAGTAGTTAGGTAGTTGTAGGTAATACGTAAGTGCGGGGTGCGGGTATTACGGGGTATTACGAATAAGTTGGTTATTTCAGGAATAGGGAAGAGAAAAAAAAACTCGAACGCTTATCGCGTATGGTATGTATATATGTACCTGTAACCTGTGTAGTCCGAAACCATGAAACTCTGAAACCGGTTTTCCGGCGATCGTGGTCGTGGTCGCGGTCACGGTCAACTTTTATCGAAATCAAAAGTGAAACAGAACAGAAATACAGAACTGAGAATAGGTGGTTTGGGATGTACCAGCACCAGCGTCGCGCCGGGTAACGTATGTAACATGTTTAGGTATGCGCTCCATGCGGTATCCCTGTATCCTCCAGACCTACACTCCGCTCGTCCGCTCTCCTACACTACACTACATTACACTACACTATACCATAAGTGTGCTCGAGTCTCGTACACGTAGACGCAAACGTACTCCTGTTCGCAACGTACGTAACGTACTTAACGTAGGTGCTACGTGCTACGTGCTACGTGCTACGTGCTAATCACGTCAGACGCTACGACGCGACGCTAGACTCGCTACGGCTATCTAACTGATCTTGGATCATGATGGTACGTTTACATTTTATGTACGTAGGTCCTAGGACCTATACTTGATATTGCTATCGGCCTTTCGCGCGATCGTTGCTTCCCATTTGCAAATCGGTAGTAGTACTCGTAGTTGCTGCTTCCTGTTTGCCACTTCCTTATTTGCTATTTTATTGCTGTTGCTGGATATGTGATTAATATTGTATTTGTCGCCCCGACGCGACGCGACACGCGACGCGACGAGACGCAGTCCTGCTGACACTTGGCCGTGCAATCCGACTACGATTTACGATTTACGATTTACGATTTACGATTTACGATTTACGATTTACAATTTACAATTTACAATTTACAATTACCCAGTGTACCGTAGGTACTTAACTACATACTTACTTACCTGCGATAATACGCCTAGACGCCTGCAGCGGAGCCCTGGAGGTCTAAGGCTCTACCTAGTACCTAGTGCCTAGTACCTACTTAGTACCTATGTACCTACACCTACCTACTCACCTACCCACCTACCTAACGTAGTCTGGTGGGAGGCTCGACCTCGTCGTGTCGTATTACCGATCTAACGTAAATTCTGTCTCGTTTGCTCATCACGTTCGCAGGTTTAAGTTACAGCGTAGGCGCGAAACTCAGGATGGGTGTGAAAGCTGACGAAAACGGCGATGCGGTTGCCAATTTAAGAAAAGCAGGCGCCATACCGTTGGCCGTAACTAATACGCCGGAATTATGTTGTTCGGTCGAGACGTACAACGGCGTGACCGGATACACCAACAATCCTTACGATTTAAAAAGAAGCTGCGGCGGTTCTTCAGGCGGAGAAGTAAGTACTAAGTACATCTACAATTCTACTTCTACATACATATCTCTAGCTCTACCTACCTATGTTTAGTACCATTACCATTACCATTACCATTACGCGGCGTGGCGTTTGTGTAGGTATAGGTACCGTATAAGTATGTATGTAGTATGTACCTATTTCTATTGTCTATTCGTTCAATTCGTTGTTCCGTTCTTATTTATTAGACCATTTTTTAAGAGACAACCACGTGTGAAAAGTGCAGAAAATTGATAGCTACCTATCTATCTACTCGTACCAACGTCACTATACCAGCGCCAGCGCTAGCGGGCAATGGCAATAATACATATGTACCTACCTACCTACCTACCTACACCTAGTTAATATTTAAGATCTAGATAGCGCATACGGTATCTGTATCGGTATCGGTATATGTACCTACTTAGTCTCATACTCTCGTTGTTGTAGCGAGCTAGCGACCTGTACCGGTATCGTTCATTGTCTTCTATCGGCTTCACTGTTCTTACCCGATGAAAATTTTTTAGATCAAATCATATCAAATCATATCTGATTTATTTAGAATTAAGTATATCAAATTTGATCTGTTTTGATAAAATTGTATCTCAAAAATGTCCTAATCAAATTATATCTAATTACATCTGGTTTTTCCAGATGTAATTGGATAAAATCAGATCTAATTTGATCAGATTACATCAAACTGAATATATATGATTTGATACAATTAGATATGATTTGATGTGATTTGATGTAATTTGATAAAATTAGATTGGGACATTTTTGAGATATAATCAGATCTAAATTTTTTTCATCGGGTAGGTATTACAGTGGAAATGATGTAGGTACCTACAACTAGGTAGTAGGTACATACTACATACATAGGTACATAGGTAAGGTACCTACGTTGATTACAGACGCCCGGAATGAGATATGAAACGTTTATCGTAAATCGTCGTAAAAAATATAGGTACAGGTAGTCAGGTACCTACTATTACCTATAGGTAAACGTTATTTTCGATTTTCAAAAATCGAATTTTTTAAATTTAATTATGTACCTAATATTTACGTACGCAGATCATAGGCGGAGATAGGGAGGCATGGGGGGCTGAAGCCCCCCAAATGTTGAATTAGCACCCCCCCAAATCATTTTCGTGTGTATCAAATGAGCACGAAATTTCGTTGAAAAACTTTGAAAAGGATGCAATTTTTACTCCAAAGTAATGGAATTTTTCATTCAACAAACCTGTAAAAATGGAATTATTTTCTTTCTGGAAATCGGAAATTTTTCAAATCTTAGCCCTCGCTTCGCTCGGGCATGTGGAACCTTTACTTTTCAAGAGATAAATTATCAATATTGTGACGAATTTTCTTGTTTTTTTCAAGCTACGAAAATGGTTTTTTTTAATATCTAACGAAAATATGTAATTAGGTGCTATGAGCAATCAGCAAATTGAATTGCAAACTAGCACGAAAATGTAAGAAATAAAAAAAAATACAAATTTTTATTCTTGTTCAAAACTACAAAAAAAGCACGAAATTTCGTTTAAAAACTTCGAAAAGGACGAAATTTTTACTCCTAAGTATGGATTTATTCACTCAACAAACCATTAAAAATGAAATTGTTTTCTTTCTAAAAATTTACAATTTTTCAAATCTTTGCCCTCGCTTCGCTCGGGCATATTAAGTCTAAAATATTTAATAAAAAATGGAGGTTGAAGATTTCACTTCCTCTTCAATAAGTACTAAAATATTGATTTAAAAAATGAAAATATTTCAGTTTTGGATTTTTTTCCAAAAATTTTCGTCCTCGCTTCGCTCGAGCTTGATAAACGTCTTCAAAAAAGAATTCAGCAAAAAATTGCTTAAAAATAGAGGAAGGTTTTTTTTTTTGGGGGGGGGGGGGGTGTCATCGAAAATGAACATTTTCGTTTCGTGTTTTTCATTCCTTTTTAACTGGGGCACAAGCCCCCCCAAAAGTTATGTTCTATCTCCGCCACTGACGCAGTTAGTATATAGGTATACGTATAATCATACCTAATATGTAGGTACATATATCGTATGTACTATGTACCTAGGCTACATACTGTACTAGCGTTGCAAGGTCGGGGTCGTAATGACTAATTCGTAATGAGAGTGAGAAGTGCGACCCGGTGTCCCTTGTCCCTGTTAATCGTATCAGTGCCTGTGCCAACGCGCCGCCACCGCCGCTGGTGCCAATAACATTAAATACCTATTACCCAAGTATTGACGCTAGCGCGGCTCGGCGTGGCGTCTCAGTCTCATTTTGACACACCGCAGCGTCATTTTCAAACAAAAAAAAATGAAAAAAAAAAGTACCAAACGTGTCTGTTGGGTACCGTACGTTTACCGAGCACCGAACACCGAGCATCAAGCACCGACACGACGCGGTGATACACTAATACCTTCTACCTTAAGTGCGTACGCTATCTTTTTACAGGCAGCTTTGATCTCATCAGGATCTTCGGCCCTTGGCATAGGGTCTGATTTCGCTGGCTCCATTCGAGTGCCGTGCTTATTCACCGGAATCTTTGGCCATAAACCCACACCAGGTACGTCGATCATTCGATTCGATACTCACCGTACATACGTACCGTATAGCGTACTTACCTATGTACCTACATATTAGGGTTGTCAAATATCGGGAAAATTCCTTATCGATGATATAGAGCTATGTATTTATCCTATAATTACCTATCGATAGTTACCGATCGTTACCGATCGTTTTTTACATTGTTATTGAATGGGGGAGGGGGTGTCCGAAAAATTCTGTGACAAAAATGATACATCATTTCAGAAACCTAGCACATTTCTTGGATTATTCGTCAATAAAACAAACACGCAAAGAAAATTTGAAAATTGGACTTGTTAAACCAACAACTGAAGTGAATTTCATTTTATTTCATTTGTTAAGTATACCTGATATCTACAGTGTTTAGGGCTGCTGGGCTGCTTACCTCCTATATTGGCTAAAATGAAGAAAATTTCAGAAATTTGGAAAATTTTTCATTTTCCATTTAAAAAAAAAAAACAAAAAAAATCAAACATTCCCTACTTATCGATAAAAAAATTGCATTTATCGATAGTTATCGATACCTTTGCTTATCGATGATTATCGATAGTTCCCGATATTTTAACAACCGTAGTAGGTACATATCTTTATTTTGTATACCTACCTACATATGCGTGTATCAAACCTAGTTACTACATAAATCAAGTACATACCTAGACCTACCTAGATCTAGACACAAGATACCGACGAAAGACGCTTGTAGTAGTGGGGAGCAGAGATATTCAAAGGTATCACGACAATTTCCCGCGGTTGCATTTCGTGCAGCGAAAATTGCTTGCGGAAAAACTCCTGCAAGTGAAATTGCTCGCAGCAAACATACCCAGGGACGTACCGATAGGGGGGCTTCCCCCTGACGGAATTTTTTACTTGTGAGTTGGGAAAATTGAGCATTTCAACACGTTAGTTGGGAAAATTTGTCATTTTCCCCACTGATGAATAAAGTCTTTTTTGGGCATTAAACACGCAATTTTTTCAAATTTTTCCCCTCGCATCGCTCGGGCATAAAAAAAATTACAATTGTATGAATTATTTCAGTCAACAATGCAAAAAATAGTTTCCTCCCTTAAAAATCTTTCTACTATTCCAAGTCTTTGTACTCACTTTCCACCCTCCGAAAAAAAGCTTCCGACGTCATTGTACCTATCTACTTGATAAATCAAGTCGGTAAATTTTAAGCTTAAAAATTGAAATCAGAGGTATCAAGAAACCCCATCCTAAGTCCGATTGGCGGCATCTACACTACAGCAGAGCTGCGCTTGCTGTACATGGGCAAATTCCATTTACAGCATGCTGTACATGAGAAAACTCGCTGTACATGTATAAATTTGCTCTTAGGTATCGCCCCCTGTTCGAACATTGGAAAGGTTTTTTTGCTGTAGGTACCTACATGGAATTTTCTCTTTTCATAATATAGAAATAATCTAAATCCTAAAGAAGTTACCCGGGGAAAAATTTTTATTTTAAATCATATATGCTCATATATGGGAGTATATTAGGTCATATATGCTCATATATGGTCAGACTGGAAAAGCGGCCATACTGGATCATATATGGGACGATATGGGATTTTCAATATATGCTCATATATGCTGATATATGAACATACATGCGTTCATTATATTCACTCATATATGCCCATATATGAACGAATTAGACTAGACGTGGTCATATGAATCCATGTGCACCCAAAATTCAAGTTTGGGTACAAATGGATTCATATGGCCACGTCTAGTCTAATTAGTTCATATATGGGCATATATGGGTGAATATAATGAACGCATGTATGCTCATATATCAGCATATATGAGCATATATTGAAAATCCCATATCGTCCCATATATGATCCAGTATGGCCGCTTTTCCAGTCTGACCATATATGAGCATATATGACCAAATATACTCCCGAATATACTCCCATATATGAGCATATATGATTTAAAATAAAAATTTTTCCCCGGGTATTTTGTACTTTTCCTCAAAATTATTACAACTAATACTTATTCATTATATTTTTTTCTCCATAGAACTTATTTTTGACGTTAAAAACCAATTTTTCAAAAACTTTGGCCTCGCTGCGCTCGGCCTCTTTGTATTTCTCCTTGAATAGTTTCAAAGTAAAAGTGACCAATTTGTTATTCAAGTTTGTTGATCCAAAACGCATTTTTTTACACATTTCGGTTATAGGCATTCATTTTTCTGAAATTTCGGTACCTACATACATAGGCCTACGTACTATTTTCCGACTTTCATACCACATCTGTAAATTTAGTGGACACCTTTTTCATAATTTCGAGGTTTTTTAGATTTTTTTTGCACCAGTAGACATCATGGTGCTGTCACTGCTGTCTACTGTAGCGGAATGTCTTTTTTCGGTGATAAAACAGACGTCATGGTTAGAGGGATGTCGACATCGACGCCGCACCGCGTCGCGCCACCCACCAACAATTTTTATTTCGGCGGCGCGGCGTTTTGCCGGAAAGGGTATTTTTCTCTCCTTCAAACGTAGTTTTTTAAATTTTAGCGGGCAACATTTTTGGTCTACTTTCAAAAATTACAAATTACGTCATTTCTCCACTTTTTCTCGGTTTTAATAAGGCAAAAAAAAAATATTACGACTACACCTCGCCGATTGTCGCGGTGCAGACCTCTCTAGTTGAGTACTTTTCAATGATCGTGAGAACGTATTCGCCAAGTTGGTTTCGTTTACACGGCCGGCGGCGTAATATTATAACCCCTACATAATATACGCTGAGCGAAACCTTTCACCGACGTTAATAAAGTTGCATAACGAGTTTGCCGCGAATACACACGCAAGCGTTCACCCCTACGCGTTTACGTTGGGCGATCCGGTGCCGTGCAGCGCAGTGTGGTGCGGTGCGGTGCAGCGCGGCGATCCCTTTCACCGACGCGGCGCGGCGTTAATAAAATTGCATAACCAGTTTGCCGTAAATAAATTACGAGTACCCGAACCTACGAGTATCAACTATTAGGCATACCTAAGTAAAGTACCTATGTAATCATTGTTCAACTCTATAGCAAAACACATTGTACCAATATCGAGAAGCGTGAAGCTAAATAAAAATAAATAAAAAACTCTATTTCTCCAAACAAAAAAGGGTATATTATCGAAACTTTTCCAACACCAACATAGCCCTACCGCCCGGGTGTGTTGGGGGGGGGGGTCCCCGAGCATTTTCCAGTTGGAAAAGTTGGGTGAAGTTGGCATAAAGTTGGCAGAAAAGCACGAATGGTTAAAATTGAGAAAAGCTGTGAAATATTGAAATTTAAAAAAAAAAATTCAAAATGAGTGTTGTAAATTTTGATTAGAAAATTTCGTACTGGTACATATGTGAGATTTGTATGATTGTATGATAATATGGTATATGGCATCCGTTTATGCGCATATTGGCTATTCATGGGCGTGCAGACATTGTCTGTTAGGGTGGGTGGATGGTGTTAGGGGTGACTGATGGCAAAAATAAATGAAAGTTGGAAGGTTCGCAAAGAAAAAAACAAGAAATGAAAAAGGCGAAAGAAATTATTAGAAATACAGACACCTAGTATGAATTTTTTTTATCTTTATCTACATTCTAATCGCATTGTAATGAGTAAATTTCAAATTGAGGTGTAATAGATGTAGTTGGTAATTCCCAAAATCATGATCCAAATCACAATTCTTCAATCCATCACTGAATTTACCTCCTATATAGTAGGTAATTTTTCAAAAACTTCGGCCTCGCTGCCCTCGGCCTTAATATATTTTTCTTTCCATAATTTTAGAATAATTCAAATCCTACAAAAGTGATTTTTTTCGTATTTTTCCTCAAAATTATTTCGGTTACTTTTTTTACGTCATTTTATCTTCTTAAAACTCATTTTTGATGTCTGAAAATCAAATTATTCAAAAGCTTTGGAATTTTTTACCCTCGCTTCGCTGAAGACAAATGTTTTGAGAAAAATTAGCACTGGTAAAATTTTGAAAAAAATTAATTGGCAAATTTGGAAAAATTAGTTGGAAAATTTGAAGTCCCCCCCCCCCCAGAGCATATCGCTTCGGAAGGCCTCTGAACACCAAGTGACAAGTGTTCAGCTTCAAGCATTTAGATCACTGTTAAGTGACTTGGGAAATGGAACGACACGAGTGTTAGAGAAGATGTGATCGAGTTTCAGTGCCCGAAGTCGCGTCGCGTCGTCATGTTTGGCGTAGTTAACTTTCAAACGGATGTTTTCGAGAAGAGCAAGGTCGAATTATTACCCAACTGAGGGCTTTTTGTTTTTCTTCGCGATTATCGCTTCCATGATGTTGAGTTCAGACGGTTTGTTGACTTTTTGTACAAGGTTCAACTTTAGAATGCCAATTTTGCATAGGTATGTCATAATTGTGTCATTGTATTTCTAACTCGAACCTCGCGCTCGCGTTTGCGTAGACACCTACCTAGGTGTAGCAGGTAGGTATGTACTTATGGTACTTATAATACAAATAGTACATAGGTATAGATACATAACAAAAGCATATCGCATCTTCACCGTAAGTAGAGGTACCTACAGAATTAACGCCTAGTACACATACCTACCTAAGTACCTACTAACCTATTTTGGTTCTTAAATTAAGCTTCGATTACTTCGATACAGGTGTCGTATCAAATAACGGTCACTTTCCCGACTACGCGGACAAAGAATTTCAAAAATTACTAACCATTGGCCCTATGAGTCGCTACGCCCAAGATTTGAAACCAACATTAAGGATCATGGCCGGAACAAATGCTGACGTCTTGAATCTCGATCAATCGGTAAACTACCTGAACAAACGACACGTGCACGTGCATGCACACGCACAGTGGCTCAGTACGGCTCTCTCGTGTTCCTTTCCTTTTTTTTTCATTTTTTTCCATTTTTTTTGCTGCGCTGCAGGTGAATTTGAACCAACTGGAAATCTACTATTTGGTTGATAAAGGTTTCATGTTCTCTGAAATATCCGTCGATTCGAGTATTAAGGACGCCATCGAGAAATCTGCCAAATATTTTCAAACTACGTACGCGTGTTCAGTTCAACAAGTACGTACCTGTTCTACGTGTAGTAAAACTACGAGTATGTATACCGTATGTAGAGGTAGACCTACCTATGTATACCTATACCTATACAAATGTACATATTTGTACCGTACATTCCACATTCCACAGTACACAGTACACAGTACACACCTTACTCGTATGTAGGTAAGTACTTATACTTACATGAACTTGTACCTGCTCCAGTGCTCCTGCACGTAGGTACATACACATACATACATACCTTACACGTATCTGCAATAGCCTATCTATTGTTTTTACCGGCGCAGCGCTGCGTTTCATCTGCGTTTCAGTATAACTCGATAAGGTCATTTGCCATTTTCAAAAATAGAAAATCCTTCTGATTATTCCCCTACTAGTCTCATGCGAGTCTTTAATTTAAGCTTTAAGCGCCCAACAAATTATCTCGATTTAAAATCTAGGTATGTACCTATCGTACCGTACCGTAACTTCATAAAATACGCCTACCCTACCCTACTCATACAATTTGTACGCAGGTATCTACTATCTACTACCCAATACCCAAATAGGTATCTATAGGCATAGGATACATATTATTGATATTATAACTATAAGTAGCTACCATATATATTTGACTTTTAGTTACAGCTGCCCGAACTGAAAGATTCGTGCGAAATTTGCGTATTGCAGACAGCCGAAATTGAAGGCTTGAAAGAGGTGTTATGTCTGAAAGATCCGAAGGTGGGTAAATGACTACCTAAATGAACTCTGATAAAAGTACACGAATACATACTCGTAGATACGTTACATTTACAAAGGTACATAGCTACATACTTATAGGTACTGCAGGCAGGCAGGCACCTGTTACCTGCCTGCCTGCAGTACCTACCTAAATAAGTATATTTTTGCAGATATTCGAACATTAGGTCATTAGGTAGTACCTATGTAATAAGAATAAGATGCACGACAACATGCCCAACCGGGCGTTATGTCGATGTCGGACCACGAGTGACGAGTTGTAGTGATAGTAGTACCTACCTATCTAGATCGATCTATTTGTACTGTACCTATTACTTAATATAGGTATGTGTAGCAATGCCAATATGACTAATGAAAATACCATACCGTATGTATCGACTTCAGGACGAATGCAGCCTTCCGATGGAATTCCTCAAGATCTTATTCAACAAATCGGACTACTCCGTACAACTGTTGCTGATGAGATTCATTGTCGAGTCGTGTTTATTCATTCCGAGCTACAAGAAGTTCAAATACGCCACCCTTAAGAACAACTTGATCCAGCGTCTAAAGGTTGTAACGCGATGCTACCTCTATACCTAGTTCCTAGTTCCTAGTTCCTAGTTCCTACGAACTTTTACTATAGGTATAGGTATAGGTATAGGTACGTTACCCTGTACCTACATACTCGTATGTTGGTACCTAACTACCTATACGCCTGTCATGTCGCCTATATGGTACCTCCTTAACCACCTAAAAATACGAGTACCAAGTACCAAGTACCAAGTACGAACCTTACCGACTGCCGCGCCGCGCCGTAGTGCCGTTCAGGTAGCACGTATCACGGGTATTAGGGCGGGCGCGCCAAACACTACGTATGTATTTTCAAAATAAAATAAATCCGGTCCATTCGATCGCTGGCAACGCTGTAATTACCGTATAGGTAATGGGACCCTAACGCCTTCGGCCTTCGGCCTTCGGTTTAGAAAAATGATAACGAACTTGATCACGTGTGTGCTAACAACACGGCTCGTTTCAAGACGAAACCATTCGATTGTGTTTGCCTGTTTGCCATGCGGCTGTAATCGCAGTGTGATCGCGGGGAAAGAAAGTGAAGAGGAAGGGGGAAAAGATGAGGAGGAACATGAGGAGGAGGAGGAGGAGGAGGAGGAGGAGGAAGGAGCGCATTTGAAAAAATTACTCCGACGCTCGACGTCGCGTCGCTCGACACACCATAGTATAGTATATGGCGCCGCACCGCGCCGCACTGCACCACCACGCTCACTGAAAATGAAATTTACTTTCGCAGGAAACGCTGGGAGATAACGGAGTACTCTTCTTTCCAACTTTCGCTACAGCGGCGCATTACAAATTCGAATTACTGTGGAAAGTATCTTCGCTGGGATACCCGATGATAGTAAATGTGCTAGGATTCCCGGCGACCCATGTTCCTCTAGGATTAAATAAAAACGGTTTACCGATAGGTTTCCAGGTAGGCTAACCTTCGTCAGCACCTACATCTATAATCATGTCTGTTCCTACCTAAATATAGGTACCTGGGTATACATTATAAAATACGAGTACCCAAGTAACTTGGGTACTCGTATGTCTGGAGTCTGGACCTCTGGACCTGATTTAGGTATACGTAACGTACCTATGTATGTAGCATGCAGCTATGTACTTACTAGATGATGCGGTGAAATAATCAAGTAAGTATCAAATCTGCCATGCCGTCATATCCGACTAGCTTGATCCAGACGCTTGCCCGAACCCTTTCAAATTTGACTACCTACTCGTACCTACCTCTATTCGAAAAACGTTTTTGAAAAAAAATTTCACTTCTACGTACCTACATTATACGATACCTACTGCATATCTATTCCATTTTTCAAAAGAAAGCATTCGGAAAAAAATTATTTTCCCACGTTATTTAAAATTTTATGTAAGTAGAAAATTTCTTTAAAAAATGAAAAAAAAAAAAATATATCAATAGATGACCGTAACAGTAGAGAATCACGACCGATAATTTTTTTACTTAGATAAAGTATCCGTAGATGGGTATCAATGGCCATAGGTACCATAAAACTTTACTCATGCTAATGCGAAGACACGTGAAAAGCGTAACAGGTTGTTTCATTCAGATTATACAGGCCCACAGGCCCTGGTTTGAATAAAAAAAACTCACATGGTCGATTTCGATCTTTTAAGGAAACATATTAAGGGTAGGCACCCAAGTGGGTACGGTTCTTATGACTCGGCTCCGAAATCTTGGAAAAAAATTTTTTCGACAATTTTAAAAATTAGATAGGTAGGTGTAATACTCGAGTTCAGACGTTTCAAGCGTTTTTTCAACATTCTTACGTTGGTCAACTTTTAGCTTGCTCGACTCTCCCCTCCTCTTTAACTTTTGAAAAAAATAAGAAAGAAAAAAAGGCGTAAAACAATTCACCCCAGTATACGAGTAGACCGCACACTTCAACAACGGATTGTGCAAATGTACAAACAAGTACCTAGGCAGTAGGCACTAGACATACTATAGGTGTAACTGATAGCTACAGCTAGCTAGCTAGCTAGCTAGGTTAGCTAGGTAGATGCACGTTATCTAAACGTGAACCTAGAACCTAGAACCTAGGTACCTCTACCTATATGTTTGTATACCTATGTACGAGTACCTAGCGAGTACTTACACTACCTACCTACTTTTGCAATCATCCGTCAACGCCACAATGCTGACTAAAATACGCATATGGACTGTAGATATGTGTACCTGGGCTACCTAGGCTACCTAGGCTACCTACCTACTTACCTAGTACTTATTTGTACATTGTATTTTTGCGATATTATACGGTACCTACCTTTGTTTTGTTTTCAAATTAAGGTGATCGCAGCGCCAAAGCAAGATCGATTGTGTCTAGCAGTGGCCGAAGAATTGGAAAAAGCATTTGGTGGTTGGACGCCGCCTATTTATTCGTAGTTCGTCACGCGACGCGTCTATAAATTAAGTTTCAATTCGCATTAGCCATACTTACAGATTGTTGTTTCGCTTTGTTGTTGTTGTTGTTGTTGTTGTT
The DNA here is from genome assembly GCA_033439095.1 of Pseudococcus viburni. Classification (NCBI taxonomy): domain Eukaryota; kingdom Metazoa; phylum Arthropoda; class Insecta; order Hemiptera; family Pseudococcidae; genus Pseudococcus; species Pseudococcus viburni. The sequence continues at coordinate 103,697 of JAVBJF010000476.1, read as the reverse complement.
TTGTTTTTTCATTCTTCGTTTACGTTGTTTTTAGATTTCTACATACTCGTATATGTACCGAATAAACGGGTACGGGTACATGATTACGTTCCGCGATGAAAATTACCCAATTTTTTTCGCCGTGTACCTATACCTATTGCATCGTAATGCTCACTACAGCACCTACTTACTTATACTCTCTTAATTTTAATCAGTCAAGATTGACTGATGAAATGGACAAAATTGAGTTACCTACTGCAGAAATTAGTGAAAAATTTACCGATTCAACTTGTGAAATTTAATTTTTAAATCAGCCACATTTTTCACTGATTGGCAGTGAAATTTCACTGATTAACAGTGGAATCAGTGGAATCAGTGGAATTTCACTGCCAATCAGTGACTCAATTCTATTTCAATCAGTCAATCTTTAGTTTTTGACTGATCCAAATTAAAAGAGCTGTAGTACTTGCAGTCATTTTAGGTTTTGACCCAAAAGTCTTTTTGGGGTTGAATTAGGGGGATCCAATTTTGGTTTTTCGGCTATAATAAACTTTCGAAATTAAGCGCTTGCGAAAAAAAAAATGAAACAAAAAGTGTAGAACATTAAAAAACAAACAATTTTGTTATTTACGATTTTTCCGTAGGACGTCATGGAGGGGGAAGGGGGGAGGTTGTAGAGTGTTAAAGACGCACATAATTATACTTACTTTTCACTTTTTTTTCTATACGGTCTCGGGAGCGAATTATTGCAAACAGAAAAAAAAAGTGGCGCGGCGTTTGAAAATTTTTCATCAACTCGATAAATTACGCATGTGTAAGCGTGGTATAAAATCTAGCGAACCGATCACCTATGGTCTATGGTATCGAGCGAGTTTCTAGGGTTTTCGTGGTCGCTGAACTTGATTTTTATTGGGTAGGTATACCTACCGTACCTAATTTAACCCCTGTACCCAAATTGGGCCCTAAAAGAGAGGTCCCACAAAGGGTTTTAAAATTCGAAATTTTATCAAATTTAGACGCGAGTATCGATATAAAACTCTTCGAATATGCTGTTTCGGAATTTCGAAAGTATTTAGATCTCGGGTCCGAATTACTAGACTCCAAAAGGCGGGGTGTGTCAAAATTTAAAATTTTACACAATTCGAACATGGGTACCATATCGATATAGGTACGCGATTTTCAACTTCCTGTTTCGAATTTTAGAAAGTATAGGTACTCAACTCTGGCGACACCGCACCGGTTGAATTCCAAATTGGGGGTGAAGGTTCGAACTTTTTTTCTAGTCCAAACTAATTTTATAAAGGGGCTTCGTGAAATTTTCAATTATTTTGAATCCCTTCAATACCCGGTGTGCAAAGAATACGATTTCGCTAGCGATATCGCCAGCGCTTTGTGAGAAAAAACGCAGAAAATGGCGGCTCGCGATATCGCAGTTTTTGCTGGCGATATCGCTGCTTGACTCGATATGAGTTACGTTGCACCTTGGAGTTGCCTACACCAGAGAGCCAAGCCCAACGGCAATATCGCTGAGAAAACCCGCTAGTGAAATTGCCGGCGGTCCTTGGCTCCTTGCACACCGGATACTTTATAAAATCCGAAACAGCAAATTCAAAATCGCGTATATCGATATTCGCGTTCGAATCGTGTAAAATCTTAAAAGCGTCGGGCGATGGTTAATTGATTAATCGAAAAATCCGATTAATCGGGCAATACATATATAATTGGAATGTAATTGAAAGTACCTAATCGATTATTTCGATTAAGTATCTACCCAATCAACCCATTAAACTATTCGCATGTATAGGTACCTACAATAATCGAAAACCGGCTTCAAAAAATTATAAAAGTGAATAAATTTTACATCTTTTCTTTAAATTATTAATCGAAAACTCCGACTAATCGACCAAATAAAAATTGAAAAATCGATTATTTTGATTATTCGCGAATAAATGACCAAACAACATCGATTACCTAATTGATTGATTCAGGAAGTAATCGAACAACAATAAATTAATCTCTCGCCGAATTATTACCTATTGTGGAAAAAATACGATTTTTGGCATAAAAACAGCTAGGTATTCCGCCATTAATGTAGGACCAACTCACAAAAACACTGTCACGAATGGATTCGTCATTCGTCGCACCAAGAACCAATAGGTACTTAGACTTACTTACCTACCTGTTCTAACTCAGCGTATGATCATCTTCATTTATCGTGAAATACTAAAAAAATAAAAATAAATTAAAAGGTCGGTTTTCAAAAACAGATACCAACGAGTATAGTATACCCATGTAAATCGTAGGTACATAGAGAAATACCTGCGAAATCTCACGTCAGTGTGGACAACTTACACTTACAGTTACTGTTAAACAATTCGTACGTAGGTAATAATTTAAATTTACCAATTGGCGCCATCTGTCAGCAAACAAACATAATGATAGTTGCTATGGTGATCGCAAGGCTAGGTGCTAGGCTCCCAACGGTGACATCTACATAATACGCGATTACGTATTAGTAGGTAGTAGGTACCTAGCTACCTAATACCTATACCTAATTACCTACGAGTATTTAATAAAGAGTAGAAAAAAGGATGGGCTTTTTGTCGTATTTTCTCATCAATTCGTTTGCCGCAGTTAAATCGTTTCTGCGAGTGATTTCGTGACGTAGGTGTAGGGTGTAGAGTGTAGGTATTGTAATTTGTAGTACCTATAGAGAATCAGTGAACTAGTCAGTAGTCACGTATTAGCGATGCAACGCGACGTTATCACAATCATCTATTAAACGAAGCTAGCACGATCACGATACGAATACCTACATATTGAAAGGCCATCCTATCATGGGGAAAACGTACCCAAACGGTCAAGGATGCCACATGCCACACTACCCTACCAAACCGCACCGCCCAGACAGTTTGGGCTACCTACTCGGAAATTGGACCGGTACCCGTACCTCCTTCAAACAATAGCTAAAAATAAATATGTACCTAGCTACCTACTACCTACCCACATTAAAGTAGGAAGGTAAGTACAAAAAGAAAAAAAAAAAAAAAAAAAAAAAAAAAAGTAGATAGGTAGATAGGTAGATACATAACCATAACGTGGAAAGTACTAAGTAAATAAGTAGGTAGGTCTAGGTACTGGACACCTATGTAATATGTATGTATGTAGAAAAATGTAGGTAGGTAATTAGTTGGTAAATTGAGTACGAGCAGAAGATTAATAATAACAATAATGATACGTAATATCGTACATTGCGTACCTACTACCTACTCGTACTCACGAATGCGTAATTGCGTATGGTAAAAATTTTTACACCAGACCAACTACCTACGAGTATAATAGGTAAGTATCTAATTATACCTAACCTACATAAATACATGAATAATACAGCAGGTACGTACGCATTAAAAAGTAAAATTAAGACACCTATTACCAACATTTGCATAGATTTTTCGAAGCGCACGTGTTCTTCGTACATACCTAAACCTACTACCTAGCTACCTACATACCTACATACCTACGTACGAGTACGCTCGCTTATGGCATGTGGTCCCAGTAAATTTATTGTAATTTAAAATATGTAAATATTCACAAAATTCACAAAATTCACAAAATAGTGGTAACGTAACGCTCGGTAATCGCGGTACCGCACTAGGTACTTCATAGATAGCTACTAGCTACTTGCTACTACATAGCTCGGTACTAAGATAATTCAATAGGTACGTAGATACATACATTATCCTATCGACGGTGAGGTTAGGCGTAAGATGACGCGCCACGCGCCACGCGCCAGTAAGAATTTGACTGCTGTTGATAGAAAACAATCAGAAAAATAAAAGGAAAAAGAAGAAGTAAAGAAAAGACTTACAATTTTTTTCAAATAGGTACCTATAAAAATCCGAAAAAAGTACCAACGTATTTTCACTGTTTTAGTCTAGGTAGGTACTCTAGCCCATTGAAGCTTTTGCTGCACGATTTTCAAAAACGCAGCTTCTCAAACCTTGAACGACTCTGGCAAATGAGTAAAATATGATGGCATTTTCAGATTTTTTCTGCCTCTTTTCTATCTTTCAGTGGTGGCAGAAGCTTCTTTGTAAGTATGGACACGGAGACTTTAATTATCAAAAAATTTATCGGAGGGAGAGGGGCCTTTTTTACACTATGATTTTGAATATTCTATATTAGGTACTGTAATTTTGTGCATGTTTGAGCGAAACGGTTGCAAAACCTTTGAAATAAATTAATGTACCTATTTTTAACGTTTAAAAAATACATTTTTACATGTTTTTACACTTTGGAAAATCAAATCCCTGTTGTCTGTTTGGTATAATTTGAGGGATTGATGTAAATTGTTACTTTGCACCGCGGTAGCTGATTCGGGGGGGGTGTACCTCACTTATTGCCCCCACTGCTCCCCTTCTCTTTAGTCAGGGTTAAAGACAGAAGGGCCAAAAACAAACGAAGGAAAATTGAAGAGGACGAACCCGATATTGAATGCACTCTACTTACTGACAAAGAAAGTACCTATCCCAACCGACAGTAAAATTTTGGGCCGAAACAAAAATATGTACGTCGTAAAAGAACTCCAATATTCAAAATTTCGGATGTGTAAGTTCATTTGTCGATTTTGGTGAATTTTGTACTTTCAAAACTACTCTATCGCTCTGCAAAATATGTAAATATAATGTAATCAACGGAAAAAATTGATATTTGTTACCTATACATATATGTACTGTAGGTACTCCATTTTCGGTCTTCCGAAACGATTGAAAACAATTTCAAGACGTTTTGTAGCCTTCCAAAAATTTTTTGAAATTTCAGCACTAAAAAAAAGTTTATCAGTACAAATGTCGGTGATTTGTACCACCGAACGTTTTTGGGAGAGATTTCAATTTACGGAGAAAATAACGATTTTCAGATGAAACGGCCATTTTTTTTTTAAATTACAATTTTCTGGAAAAAAATCACCACTTTTAGCAAAAGTTATTGTTCGTAGATACCTATATTGAAAAAATTATCATTTTCTATGAAAAAAAAAAAAACTACTTACACATTTGAGATGGGTACCTAAAATACAATTTTCTGGAAAAAAAAAACACCATTTGCGAGGGAAAATAGGTACTAGGTACTTATTACCCTTATCACCGTTCGTAAAACGCATACGATAATAAAACGCGAGTTAACGATGAAAATTTTAGTTTGCGCTAGGAAAATGCTATATGAATTTTCTTCAACTGGATACCTACTATTCGGGAAACATATAGGTATATATTTTTTGTAAATTAGGTGCTCGTATTTTCTAGCATCGCCAATAATCCACTAACACATTTCGTCCCCTCCCTTCTCCGCCCATATTTAAAAATTCCAAGAATTCTTGACATGAAAATTTTCGCATTTCCCTTCCCTATTTAATTTACGCACGTGACTAGTTTTACTCGCATTGTATGTAGGTAGCTAACTAGCTACGTAGCTAGGTACTGCGCCAACACCTATGCACCTATAACTTCAGTATCGGTACGTTTAAGTGTGTAATAAGTACCGCAATAGTTGAGAACGAAAGGTTCTCACGCTAATTACCCAATATATAGTAGGTACCTAAGTATATACGAGTAAGTGTATGTATGACATTGCATGTGTGTGGATGTACCTAGCTACCTACTACCTAGGTACTCGTAATCGTTTTGAAAACATGTGACACACGAAAAGTAGCAGAGAAGCATATCCCCACCCCCTCAGATTGGCTGACCTAAACTATCCTAAACGTAAAACGTACCTACATTCCCGAAGCGCGTTTTATTTGACTCGATTTGAAATTTCGCGTCCAATAGCTCGTCACGATCGTCGCGATCAACGGTTGCGGTAAACATTTGTATTCGGTTAAATCGCGTATTATTACAAAGCGGTCTGCTACCAGGTTTCCAGGCGCACCCCTTCAAACATCGAAACAGAGGTAAGCAGTAAGTTAGGTAGCACTATATGCGTGCACTCGTTAATTTGTATGCCTACCACCTACCTGCCGTTGTGCCGTATACCTAATGTGGATTAGAATGGTTTAAAACAAAAAAGAAATCACGCATCGAATTTTGACGAATATTTGTGAAGTACCTAACTAGGTAGGTACATACCTATGTATGTACCATATGTATGTACTACGTACGAATACCTATACCTATATGTGAGCCTGGATACAGAAACCACCCTTAGGTGTAAAAAATTGATTTCTGAGTTGACACTGATTTTGGGCGTTTCAGAAGGTATAGAATCAAAGGAGAACCTCCACTCAAAAACCATTTTTTTACACCTAAGGGTGGTTTCTATATCCAGGCTCACATATGTTACTTCAAGTGAGTCACCTCCCAGAAAAAGTTGACACCCCAAGCCCAAACAGGGACGGAGCTACCAGAGTCCTCCAAAAGATGCATTTCTTGAATAAAAAAAATGGAAATAACGAGGTACCTACTTTTCAGACCTGTTGAACTAGAAATTGTAGGTATATTTTCCACTTTTTGGCTTCTACCAAGAATGAAAAAGTTGCGGATCCGAAATTCAACCGTTCGTGCTCTTGGCCAAAAATTTTTCATTCGCAAAACACAAATTTTGGTTGGTGAAATTTAAAAAAAAATCATGACAATATTGCGAGCTGCGCTATGATAAACAAACGAAATTTAAAAACTTTAATTTCGTCTCACATTTCACGCTATCTAACGATAAACGTTAATTTCATAAAAATTGAGTACCTAGGTAGTACCTAAGTAGATACCTAAGTAGATGAATCATAGCGCAGTTGGTTGCTCTGTCGTGAAATTTTTTGAAAAATTAAATCAAAATTTATTACCTATGGACTAAAAGAAAAATTTTGGATCGTTTTTGAGATGGTTGAATGAGCGATTTTATTCCGGTGGCAATCAAAAAATTGTCAGATTCGCGATTTGCAACTTTTCAAATTTCCTGCACCGCCGGCGCGGCGCGGCGCGGCGTGACGCGACGCCAAGTAAAAATGGTATCCACTTCCGAAGTTGATAAATTATACCTAAGATTTAGAAAGGCGTAGAAATTCGAATCGTATTTTCCGGAGTACCGCGCAGATGGCACGACTCGGTAGGTACCTAGCCGACGTAAAATTAGCGAAAAACTGCGCTTCGTGTCGTCACTTTGAGGATCCTCCAACTCCGTCTTTCTTTTGAGCAAAGGTTCACATTTTTACTGATAGGTAGATTCCCTATTTAATGTAACCTGCTCCCCCAAGTTTCGTCAAAATCCGAGATTTTTTCTTTCATCCGCTCGAATAGGGAATATTTGTACCTACTTACGAGCAGTACGTCTACGCACTACATACGTAGGTATTTCAACATTTCAAAGATATTTTTCTTGATCCTGGGCCTTATAAATTTACAGGTACCTATCTAGTACCTATTAGGTAAAGGTAATAGGTTTCTATCTGTACTCTCTCAATTATAAATCAGTGAAAATGATCGAAAATCACTGAGAAACGGTCAGAATTGCAGCGCAGGAGAAAATCAGTGATATTTTTTTACTGAAAACAAATTAGTGAGAAAAATCACTGGAAAATCAGTGAATATTCGCTGAAAAGTCGGTGAAATTTATGAATTTTGCTGAAAAGTCAGTGAAAATTGTTGAAAAATCAGCGAAATTTCGCAAAAAAATCAGCGAAATTTCGCAAAAAAATCAGCGAATTCCGATGATTTTTCCTGTGCCACAATTCTAACTAAGTACCTACATATTAATCAGTGACTTTTCGCTGATTCAGAATGAGAGAGTATCTACGTTTTCATATTTATTTCTAATCAACTGCAACAGATGGCAAAGGTACTCGTGTTCGCTGCGATTCGAATACTGGAGGCTTTTACGGCGCCTTTCTACTATTTAGTAGCATTTCTTTCGACCCGCAAGCAAATTCCGACGGCGACAAATCCTATTCTCACCACTAGCGCTAGCGTATTAGCGGAAAAAATTCGCGCACGAGAGGTGAGATTTTTGCTACCTTCCATTTATGTACCATTGTACCTAGCTATCTAAGTACCTAGTACCTACTACCTAGTAACTACCTGGATATTTGGGGCTGAGGTGTAAATGCGAATTTACGACCCACGTGTCGCGTAACCGCAACTGCAGCATTGACCAAGAAAAAGACGTAGACGTACCAACTAGCATTTTAGCAATGGCAACGTTCGGGAGCGTTTTCTGGGAGAGCACAAAGTGGGTACCTATGTAGAGTTGAAATACTATTCGAGTAGAAGAATTTATAAAGAGAGGAGGGCGAAGTAAAGAGGAGTTGAAATTTTCAATGGTAACTTTCCAACTCGAAATAAACTACCCACCCCTGCGAATTTGGTCAAAATCCAAGCAAGTACGTATTTTTTTCGGTCCTCCCCCCCCCCCCCTATGTACAATGTATTTTAGGCAGTGCGGTGCGTAGCTATCCAAGTCACGTGGATAATTCTTTGAAAAGTGACATATGACATACGTAGGTAGGTACTAGGTAGTAGGTACCCGGCGTGCAAAAAGATCAGACAATTTCTGCTCTTTTCTGCTCCTTTCTGTTCCTTTCTGACCTTCCGATGCGCGATGCAAGCGCAATGGAGGGGGGGGGGGGTGTCAAAACGGGTCGTTAACGCGCAACGGGGGTCCCAAAGGAGCAGACAGTGAGAATTTCTGCTGAATTCTTGCAATTTTTCTGCTCTTTTTGCACACCGGGTATTTCTGTTCGCGAGAGTTATTGTAGCTATGTACGTGAACGTGAACGTGAACGTGAACGTAATCGTAAACGTATTGTAGTTAACGTGCAGCCAAGTGGTTTCGGCGTTCGTCGAACGCTGCAAAGAGGTGAATCCGATTTTGAACGCCATTATCGAAGAACGCTACGAAGATGCGCTGGCGGATGCCGAAAAAGCGGACCAATTCCTGTACGAAACGGGAATGCACATTTTACAATTGCAAAACGAAAAACCCTTGCTGGGCATACCGATTACCGTGAAGGAATGTTGCTCGATAAAAGGTGTGGTCCAGGTCCGTGCCCCCGTACCCCCGTGCCCGTTCATTCATTCACCCGTAAACCGTAATTTATTATACCAATTATGGTACCTACGTAGTAGCGTAGCAGGTATCTGTACTTACCTACCTACCTACCTATCTAATTTTTTCTACTACCTGTAGGTACGCTGTATGTATGTAGTATGTACCTGCGCTGCGTGGGTATTGGTATTGTAGGTACCTAGCTACCTACCTATTTTACGTTGAGTACTGTACCCACATGTACGATAACGGTAGATACCTATCTACCTACCTACCTAGTCATATTGTGTCTAGGTTTAACGTAAGTAAGAGGTAGAGGCAGGTACAGGTACATACGTTTACGTAGCGTTGAGGGTTACCCAAGTGAAACAGAAATACCTACGGTATACGGTACCTCTACCTCTATCTATACCAAGTTGTAGATGTAGATGTAGATGTAGATATACTTAGACTTGATAAGTAATTAGGTAGATAGGGTAGGTACCTATTGGGTACGCCAACTACGACTACGATTATAAGCGTCCGTCTGCACTTGCACTTGCAATTGCATATACCTATACCAGTATACCTATACCTATATCTACACGTACGCGCCTACTCACGTACCTATCTATAACGTTATACAGGCATGAAGTTTTCTTTGGGTTTGAAACGGTACAAAAATCAAAAAGCGGCGTACAACGGCGATGCGGTGCAATTGTTGATTGACGCTGGCGCGATACCGATCGCCGTCACCAGTACACCAGCGTACAGTTCGTGGATAGAAACGTTCAACGAAATAATCGGTTACACCAGCAATCCGTACGACAGCAGAAAATCGTGTGCCGGATCTTCGGGTGGCGAGGTAGGCTCCGCCGTCCGCCGTCCGCCGTCCGCCGTCCGCCGTCCGCTGCGGGCTCTTAGGCACCTAGCCAGTAGGCGCTCAACTGCTGACTCGTCGCACATCCGCCGCTAATCCGCTAATCCGGTAATCCGCTCATCACTCGTCACTCACCATCAGCGGCGAGCGGCAAGCAAGTTGGGGAGCGGCGGCGGCGGCGGCGGCGGCGACGGCGGTGGCGACAGATCATTAGTCACGATTACCTAATTATAAACCTACCTACCTACCTACCTACATTTATGTATGTAGCTACCTACTTGTAGAAAGCTACTTTTAGTTCTTTCCTCTACGTATAGACTTTTGCTTTCGCTATCGCTATCGCTATCGGTATCGGTATCGGTATCTGCTGTCTTACGTTAGGTTAGATTTGATTATGGTACCTATGGTACCTATGGTACTACCTACATATACGTTGATTGAAAATTGATTCGAACGCGTTGACAGGCGGCGTTGATAGCGTCGGCAGCCTCCGTCTTGGGTTTAGGCTCCGACGCTGGCGGATCAATTCGTATTCCGGCAGCGTTTTGCGGTATTTACGGGCATAAGCCGTCTAACGGTAAGTTGATATTACGAATACCTAGCCCTAGCTGTGTACGGTGCCCGTGGCCGGTGAGTACTGGGTACTGGGTACTGGGTACTACGAGTAGGTAACCCATGTAAACCTTTCCTTTTGACTGGTTTTTCATTTCTCCTTCGTACCGTACCGTACCGCACCGCACCGCCGTACTTCTATATGTAGGTACATAAATAATGACTACCTACCTGATGTGATTGTCATTGTTTTTAGCGATGGTTTCAACCGGAGGGCACGCAACTTTTTTTTCGCATCGACAGTTGTTAGATATGCTGACCGTAGGTCCGTTATGCCGTTACGCAGCCGATTTGCGATTGGCGATGCACGTATTGAGCAACAAGAGACTGCAAAAGCTAGCTTCAAACTCGACCAAGGTGAATACGCAAAGCAACGCAACGCAACGCAACGCCTAGTCTACTCTCTACTATCTAGTTCTATTGTCTATCTAGTGTCCATGTCTACGCCTACGCGAAGTAGCACTTACTCTGGTCTGATCTGATGGGTAAACAAAATAAAACGGGGGAAAAAAAGATAGCCTACGCGATCGCGATTCAGATATGTACAATTTATTTGGACAATAGGTACCTAAGCGTAGGTAGCAGGTACGACGCGGTCGCGGCGCGGCGTACGCATGGGGCGATTCAGAATCACCCGTGTGAATCGCGATGAATTGCTGAATCCGATCCTCGATTCCATTCTTTTATTCGAGGAATCGAGCAATCGAAATTCTTTTGCGATTATTTCGAGACACAACACTCCGAGCGGAGCGAAGGAGGTTCATCCCTGGTGCCCTACCGCCCCGCTCCAACCTCGTACGAGTGGAAATTTATTTTATATTCTGCAATTTAAACTCGGGAGGTTCGTTTCTACCGCCCTCCCGCCCCTCCCGCCCCTTTCGGCCTGTACGATTTCAATACAATAGAAGGGTAGCGAGCGTCGCGTACCAAAAGATGGATTTCGCACGTTCATCTTGTGATTATGTGCTCTATTCGTGACGGTGAGGTGTGAAAATAGCCTTTATCACATTTGAAAAAAAGCATCGCAAGAGAATCCGGTTCTAGATCGCGATTTTTTTTTTAGAAAATATAAATAATCGCATTCTGGAAATCAGATTGTTCGATCAAAATCGATGAATCACGAATCGGATTTTATTGAATGCGATTGTGAAAATCACAAAATCAGCGAATCGCCCCATCTGTGCCTCTGTGGGCGCGCGTACGTACGAGTACATGTGTCATGTGTAGCTAAGCAGTGGGCACAGTCTTGGTACCTATAGACCTACTACGTACATACATATGTACGTGGCCAACGCACAAGGGAGATGATGGGCGTACCCAAGTACCCAGTAGGTATACGAGTACCTCCAAGTAGGTACCTACCTAGGCTACCTACTAGTACCTACATTGAAAATATGATCGATTTATAATTAAGATTTATCTGATGGGACATGCGATACAAACCATTTCAGGCGAATTTTCGAAGAATCCGCGTCCATTATTTGCACCAATACGAGCACGCATGTTTTTCCGTAAATACGATTTTGAAGAAAAAAATATGGCAAGCCGTTAGACATTTGGAAACGGAGCACAACTGCGATGTGAAACAAGTAGGTTTGATTTCGTCGTTATCCGCAACAAGTTTCAACTTTCAGTTTTAGGTAGGTAATACGAGTAAGCAGGTACCTACATATCGATAGCGGGTACTTGAACCTACTAATGATTAGTGATTACTTAGTGTTTAGTGATTAGAGACTAGAGATTAGAGATTAGAGAAGAGTGATAATTGATAAGTGCATAGACATGATATTAAACCTACTTACTCGGTAGTTTTGGTACCTAAGTAAGATACGATACCTACCTACCTACCTACCTACCTACCTTCCTACGCATTGCGCGTACATTTCCGGGACGGGAGGGGGAGGGGAGGGGGAGGGGAGGGGGAGGGGGATCAAATGTCCGCAAAGGTCAAGTTATACTCGTAGGATTTGCGCCATATCAAAATACGTGTGTCGATCTACTACGTATTGCGTACTATAGCGTACTTGATTCGAAAAAATGTAGCACCTGTACAGCTGTACGGTAAACCGTATTACGGTAGGACGGTAGGTAATCAAAGAAGATGGAAGATGAGTCGGAAATGGAATTGGAAAGCATAAGTACATATGCGCCTAAATTTCTGAAAACGCAATTCAACATCGCTCGCCCTCGTACGTAGCTTTAGCTACACGTAGGTAGGTACCTAGCTACCTACGTAACGTACCTACACACATCTTGATAGGTAAATGTCATTGTATTTACCTTACCAGTAAGTACAAACAGGAAATATGTAGTTAAGAATAAGAATTAGAATTAGAACACACTTACACACTTTTATTAGGTAGGTACTGGGTAGTTAGGTACCCACCTAATTAAATGACGAATAGACGGCGCAGTGGTTCAGCGCCCATCTGGAATGTAGGTAGGTATAGGTACCTTACCTATATAAGTACGAGTACATTGTAACCTAACCTAACCTAACCTCACCTCACCTCACCTCACCTCACCTACGTATACGTGGCACGTATTCAATGTCGCAGATGGAACTAGCGGAATTTCAGAGCATTCCGGAAATAACGTTGACACATTTTCAGAAATTAGTCGCTTTAACAGCAACCGCAGACGAGAGCAGCAGTGCGCAAGTAGGTGGCTATGGCTTCATTTATATTTGGTACCTATCTACTTATCTACCTATCCACCTATCCACCTATAGCATAGCTAAATAAATACGCTCAATACCTGAATTCCCTTATCTAGTTTTCAGTAGCTTCCTATACCATACCTACTACTTAAAGTGCAAGTAAAAGTAGCTACTACATAGGTATCTTACCTGTAGATAGGTTAGGTATAGGTATGCAGTAGGTATACACTACGTACTTTCCAGTTTGTTTGTTTGTTTCTGTTCCATCCTTTTCTTTCTCTTCTTCGCGTTCTTCGATTTTTAACACTCGACCTAACTCAGTTTCATTTTATCGGTCAGACGAAACACGGCGGCGGCGGCGGCGGCGGCGGCGGCGGCAACGAGGCGATCGCAAAATTTGTGAAAATCATCGAAAATAGTTGGCTGAAATGTATTTGCAGAATGAACGACGAACTGTACGCGCAACAAGTATCCAACTTGCAAACCAAATTATCGGTAAGTAGGTACCTATACCTAACCTATACCTAAACCTATACATACTACATACTATGCTTATAAATTATAATGAAACTTTCTCAATAGGTACCTACCTAAAAATAGGTATGTAGGTAGGTAATTAGGTATGTAGGCCTATACATATTTGTGATATTTATACACGTGCAAATGGTGTTCCTGTCCCCTCAACTGCGGGCACCAATATTCTGGTGTAGCGCTCGCAGACAGACAGACAGACGTCTCGTCTCGTCACGTCGCGTCGCGGTCGCGTCGCCGTCGCATCGACTTGGCAATGATTGATACGATACACTACGCACTACGCGACTACGTGTACATCGATTCTTCCGCGGTTACAAATTGCACTTATCTAATATAGGTTTGGGTATGTTTTCGAGGTTTGCGAGCTATTCGTAATTTGCGAAACCTCCAAACGTTGGGTTGGATTAAATTTAGGTAACTGGTAAGTGGTAAGTGGTAAGTGGTAAGGTACCTAAGAAATTTGGCGAATTATGCCAGTTTTACTTGAACAAAATACCTACTGTACGGAATGTTTGGGTGCACTTTTGAACCGAAAAAAATTGCGAGAATGGCAAAAAATGGTCATTTCATTTTAGTAGGTAAAATTCATGTACCTATCAGGTACCATAACTCTACCAATTTTTAACGTAAAGACCTCGCTAAGCGCACATTTTCCAGCCAAACAAAAAAGCCATACGTGCCTACTACCTACGCGCGTAGAAATAATCTGTTAGGTACCTACAAACACGGGCGTGCGATTGTGGTTTTTCCGCACCCACCCGTTTTCAAAAAGTTTGAAGCCATCAGCGTTTAGAGATCTCGTAAATTGCGATTTTGACCCGCAAAACTCAAAAATACCTACGTACCTATATCCAATGTTTGTCAAGTGCAATGTGCATGGATATGTGACTACGCGCGACGGCGCCGACGCCTGAGAACATCGCGTCACGGTGTCACGCCACACGAGAGTCGTTCCTAGTATGTAGTTGCGACTTGCGACGGGACACCTTTTGTTTTGTAGGTACTCAGATTGGCAAGCAGGCAGGCAGGCTCCTTTTCGTAATATGCAACAGTACAACGCACTACTAGGTACTCTTCTTTCGTCATCTCCTCTCCCTTCCCTTCCCTTCTCGTCTCGTCTCGTCTCGGGCACAAAAAGATCAAAATACAAAGTTGCTAGCTACGTACAGTAGATAGGTAGCGGAAAGGAACAGAAGGGAAGAAGAGAAAAATCGATTTCGGAATCGCGGCTTTTTCCAACCGATTCTTACGATTCTCTCGATTCTTCACAGTTCACATACACCTTAGATGAGTTTGTAAAGGTAAACCTACTCGTAACTCGCAAGTATAGCTAGTCTAGCTATAGTAGTCGAGTTAGGTTAGGTACCTACCATGTACAACTGTACATTCTACATCCAGAGCAGAGACATCTGCCACCGCCACCACCACTGCCACCTTATACGGAATACGGAATACGGTATACGTAGACCTAGACCTAGACCTAGACCTCGTTGCTCGTTGCAGGAATTACTCGGTGTCGACGGAGTTTTACTGATGCCGACGTGGTCCGAATCGGCGTGTTACAAGTACCAGGCAGTTTGGAAGGCGTACAACGTTTGTTACGACTATTTTGTAAATGCGTTCGGCATCGCATCGACCGCAGTACCAGTTGGACTTGACGACAAGCAGATGCCGCTCTCCATACAAGTAAGAGGTCAAATATGTACCGACTACCTACCTACCTACCTACCTACCTAGGTACGAGTAGGTACCTCTACCCTCTACCTTCTACCTACTACCCACTACCCACTACCCACTACCCACTACCTACACGTATATACATTCAACTGTGTACACTTATCTACTCGCCTCGGTACCTAGCTACAGTACCTAGCTAACTACTCACTCAGCCGTACAAAGTACGCATTTCCAATTGTACTGGTTGTTTGCCTCACTCACGTGTACGTGTACGTGTAGATGTAGGTCTAGGTGTAACATAGGTTGACGGTAGAGCTACCAAGTACGTATTTAGTGCCTAGTACCTACCTACGTAGGTAAGTACACATACAGTTACACTTACGCGCGTTTGTGCTTGCAAATAAGTAGGTAGTCGCCGGTCGCAATCAAGATCATTTATGTTTGACGGTAGCCGAAGAACTCGAAAAACTTTTCGGCGGCTGGATACCGCCTTACTCGTACAACAACAACAATAGCGTGCTGGCTAAAATTTCGACAAACATGGACAGCGGACAGCAGACGACGGACATGGCGGAAACTCGCTAACAAGATTGACGCCCTCCGTGCTCGCGCTCGCGCTCGCGTTCGCGTTCGCCTTCAACGAATCGCGCAAAAGAAAAATCACAATAAAACGATCGCCGCGCCGCGCCGCGATACTTATTGGATAGGTACCTAGATATTGTTATATTCGAGTGAATTGATTATTTCGTTTTTGTTGTACCTTACCTATACTAAGTAGGTACTTAGGTAGCTTCATACATACTGATACTGATACTGATACTATATCCATCCTGCGTCTGAGTTTGGATTTCTCCGACAAATGAAAACGGCGAGTGAAAAAAATTATAAATCGAAAAAAAACTGTAATTTTATTCGACTACCTAACAATTGCCGTTTTTTTCTAGCAGTTTATAATTTTAATACGTCGCGTTCGTTGTTTTGTTACAATTTTCGCAACAACGATGACCGGCGCCGCGCCGCGCACGGTGTCCCAAATGCACAAGCTAGGATGAAATGGCTCGATTACTAAAAATCGTCAGGCGGTATGGGAAAAAGTGCACCGCACCGTGGAATTATATCTTCTAAAGTGTACTATCACGCTGTGCTTTCAGAATTTGAATTTTTTTTTGAGTATTTTCGAAATACTCGCCCTTGAGTGAGGGGGTGAAAAATCAAGATTTTCGAAGTTGGCGGAATAGGGGCGATATGGGTATTGAAATGTAGGTTCTGAGGGGCACTGATTCCGATTTCGGTGCTCGTTTGACCATAAAACTAAAATTGAGCCCCCTAGGGGAGAAAAGGGGGCCCAAAATTTTGAAAAATACAATATGGTA
This sequence comes from Pseudococcus viburni, assembly GCA_033439095.1. Lineage (NCBI taxonomy): Eukaryota > Metazoa > Arthropoda > Insecta > Hemiptera > Pseudococcidae > Pseudococcus > Pseudococcus viburni. Next base: position 86,971 of record JAVBJF010000476.1, on the reverse strand, counting down.
TTGAAATATAGATTTTCGAGGGCGCTGAATCTAATCCCGGCACTGATTTAACCTAGAATCCAATATTGAGCCTCCTAGGGGGGGGGGAGGCCCAAAATCTAAAGAAAATCGATTATACAATATTGGTGTCGAAACGCATGGTTTGAGGGGGTGCTTGGTGCCGATTCTGATTTTGGTACTCATTTGACCCAAATACCGAAATTGAGTTGCGTAGGGTGAGAGAGGGGGCCGAAGATTTTGAAAAATACGAAATGGGTATCAAAATGAAGGTTTTTGGTGGTGCGGGTTATCATTCCAGTTACTGTTAAATTAAAAAAAGGTTTAGCCCTCTATAATGGAAGCAGGTTCCAAAATTCTCAACATTAAAAGATGGTAGTCAAACAGAAGCTGAAGACCCGGACGACGAATTTATCAACTTTGAAATTAATGAAGTTTTCCTGTAATTAATATATAGTTGGTGTATCCGATTCAAGTTTGATTTCATTAAAAGAAAATTAGCACTTTTACAAAACTTCCATTTCGCAATGAAACATGATCCCGTAATAAATTTTATTCATAAAATAATGATAACGGCCGGGCACCATCAGGCACCATTTACAAAATTGAGAAAACTTATTCTAAAAATAATACCTAATATTTATCGCAATAACTACGTAGGTAATTGGTAAATTTAATCGCATGAAAATAAAATGAATAAATTTTACCTACTGTAATTACCTAGAGCAATTTTGTTGAATGGTAACTCGTTACTTATTATATTTTGAAACAAAAATTAATAAATTTTTTAACGCTTACTATTTTTTATTGTTTTGAGTACGGCTACCATCTTTTGATATTCAGAATTTTAAACCCTGCTCCTCTTACAGAGGACTGAGTTTTTTTTTTATTTAACAGTTACTGAAATGATAATCCGCACCCCCAAAAACCTTCACTTTGATACCCATTTCGTATTTTTCAAAATCTTAGACTCCTCTCTCACCCTAAGCAACTCAATTTTGGTATTTGGGTCAAATGAGAACCGAAATCAGAATCAGCACCAAGCACCCCTCAAACCATGCGTTTCGACACCAATATCGTATAATCGATTTTTTTAGATTTTGGGCCTCCTCCCCCCCCTTCTAGGAGGCTCAATATTGGATTCTAGGTTAAATCAGTGCCGGAATGAGATTCAGCGCCGCGCCGTCAAAAACCAACATTTTGATACCCATATCGCCCCTATTCCGCCAACTTCGAAAATCTCGATTTTTTACCCTCTCACTCAAGAGCGAGTATTTCGAAAATACTGAAAAAAAATTCAAATTCTGAAAGCACAGCGTGATAGTACACACTAGAAGATATAATTTCACGGTGCGGTCCACTTTTTCCCATACCGCCTGGCGATTTTTAGTAATCGAGCCATTTCACCCTAGCTTGTGCATTTGGGACACTGGCGGCGCGGCGGCATAGCAATGCTGATCGAATGGCTATCAAGTGTGAAAAAAATACGTGCAAATTACCTAGTAGGTAGTAGGTACCTACAGGTATACGAAGCGACGCGACGTATCCTACGTACAGTTACCCGTAACTGTACGTAGCCCTATGATACGTAAGATGCATATACGCGAGGGGGGCGGATAGCGAATAATGGACGATGGCCGTTGGCCGAAAATAGGGAAAAGCGAAATCTACCAGAAAAGGTGTACGGTGTACGGTGTACATATTTGCATTTGAACAACCAGCGACCAGCGACCAGCGACCAGCGAGTGGGGAGGGAAAGAGCGAAGGAGACAGAAGGTTGGACGTGAAAATGTTTTCGACCCGGTAATCGCTCGCTCGTAAATTCGTAAACACCTATCGATTAGGTACCTACCTAGACCTACTACCTACATATAGGTGTATGTCTGTGTCTATGTAATGCTTAATTGTTGGTATTAGTTTTCAGTTTAAATGATTCCATTCACTTCCTAGTTCCTAGATTCATATAGATTCCTGGTTGCTGCATGCTGTCAGACTGTGACCGCCAACTCTACAACTCTAACGTAACGTAGATCTAGATACCTACCTACAACATTGAACATAGGTACTCGTAGTTTGTTAACGTGAATACGAATACGAATACGAAATTACGAATACCTACAATCCTACAAAGATGTTTGGCGCTACGTGGCGGCCGCGGCCGGAAGCGTTGCGCTTAGCATCGTGCGTCAACGTTAACGTCAAAGTCAACGTGAACCCGAATCGCGATTCCGCTAAACGGTACAGACGCAAACACAGACACAGAGAGATACCTACGCAGATACGCAGGTAGACGCTCGTTGCTCGTAGAAACCGGTAGAGATGTGCGATTTACGAGAGCGAGAGCGAGATTACGAGATTACGGAATACAAATAATAAGTACCACATATGTATAGGTATAGGTATAGGTAGAAACGAGCTAGTACTGTGTAAGTGCAGGGGAGCTGACGCAGACGCAGACGCAGACGCAGACGCAAACACGGACGCGGACGCAAGGTAGGGTAGGGTAGGGTAGGGTAGGGGTACAGGTGACGATGACGATGACGATGACGTGCTGAAATGATTCTCGGTAATACGAGTATGTGTATTGTAATTGTGGTACCTACGTAGATGTACTTACAACAGGTAGAGGTACCTAACACTAACCAGTTTTTTTTTTTTTTTTTTTTCGTTTACGTTTACGTTGGTTTACTCGTAGGTAATTAAAAAACAAGTCGACCTTCACCTTGAATCGAAATTAACTTCCAGGGCTTCGTTCACATAATGCAACTGGCTACGGCATACGGTTGGGCTGGCGCTGGCGCTGGCGCGATCCACCGCTAATCTTGCGCTTCGTAGCGTAAAACGTACAAAGAGGTATAGCCGCTGCTCTCTGCTCTCCGCTCTCTGATAGCCTATCGAACCGATAACGCTGGTGCCAGATGGCGGATGCCGAATGCCGGATTCCGGATGCCGGATTAAATTTTGAAATTTGAAACGCGAGGTCGGCGAATAGCGACGCGCATCAGGAGCACACCACATACTTACTTACGAATACGTTAGTAGGTACCATAATACAATACCTACCGACATTTGTCTGCGCTACGCAAGTTCTCAACCTACAGTAGGTCCCAGGTTCCAGATGCCCAGATGCCCAGATGCCCAGATGCCAGTGTAGTGGGGTACTCCATGGTACTCATAGCTAGGTAGATAAATTGGACGCGGCGCGGCGCGGCGTATAATGTAGTAGGTATACGTAGGTATAGGTATAGGTCGTTAGGTACGTACCCAACTTGTATCGTGTACCTAGATTCTAGATTATCTGCGCATCTGCTTCGGATCCGATAATCCGATGATCCGATAATCCAAAAATACTCTAGGTACTACAGCATACTTACTCTTGGAATAGGAAGGCATCGCATCGCATCGCATCGCATCGCATCGCATCGCATCGCATCGCATCGCATCGCATCGCATCGCATCGCATCATCGCCAGTTTTGTTTCTTGGATCACTTTGACCGACCAATGCATAACCGGCCGGCCGGCCGCGGCAATCTGTATTCTGTATTCTGTATTCTGAATACGTATATGGTCTGTACCCCGTACCCCGTACCCCGTACCCCGTACCCCGTAATCTTGTATCCGGTCATGCAATACAGTAACGTCTACCGGTAACGACGGATGACGCGTATTGACGCGACGCGACGCCACCGGAGACGAGTTCTTCTTTTGCGTTCGCGTTTCGCGTTCCGCGTTCCGCGTTCCGCGTTTGCTCAAACTGGTTACAGAATACGAACAGAGCGCCAATTTTTTCGTATCCCACATCGTCGGGGCGATTTACGAATTACAAAACAAGAACAGCAGGCGCAAGCACGAGCACGAGTGTTCTTGTATGTGATAATGGTCTGCGTTTCGGCGCTGCAAACGCGAGCGCGAATGCGAATGCGAATGCAAATCCTTTAGTATCGCAAAAATGTTGTAGCCGAGCGCACGCCACGCGACCGCGTCATTAAGTATCGGTACTCGGCTATTTTTATTTAGTCATTTTTCGGCTCTTTCTCTTCTCATTTCGTTTCGTTTCGTTTTGTTTGGTTTTGTTTGGTTTTGTTTTGTTTTGTTTTGTTTTGTTTGGTTTTGATTGGTTTGGTTTGGTTCGGTTTGGTTTAGTGCTTCATTTTTTTGTCAATTTCCGATGCCAACAAGCCATTTTCAATTTCACTTCAATTGTAGCGAGAAAAATCAGGCAATTGCAATTACAATAACCGAAACCGAGACCGAGACCGAGTCGAACGTGTAAGATACCTACATAAATGCAAGTAAGTACGCACTGCGCACGCACACGGCGGCGTATCTAGTACTTACACTTACAGTTAGTACGTAGGTACCTATACTACATAGTTAGTACCTACCTAACTTAATAACTACTACCTACGTAGGTAGAGGTACCACCTATCAGTACCTATACATATTATTTAGCGGGTTACCAGCCAATGCCAAAGTCATCCGGTGCGTGTACCTAGCACCTACCTACCTACCTATAAGTACAATGTACATATTTAAACATTTACAGTAGGTAGGTAGGTACTTGGTATTTACGCTAGCAGGGTTCACTGAAATTGTTAAGTAACGCACACGGAAAACGAAAACCAGCCCTAGCTATGTACCTAAGTATAATCTAGACGTACGTGCGTCAGGCATTGCGCCAGGTAACGCGCCGCGCCACAACCAGTCAACCGGCTACAACGCACGTGGGCTAAGTAGATAGTGGATACCATAGTAGATACTAGATTGTACCAGTATGTAGATACAAATAATAAAAAATACTAAATAGGTACAAGTAGGTACCTGTAACCTGTACTTACATACAGTAACTGTAACAAAGTAACAGGCTGACACTACCTACGACTACTTACTGTACTCGCTTGTTTAGCATAGGTAATTACAATTAGGTATACGAGTATAATTAAATCAGCCTATTCGGTAGTTGTTGTGGTCCGACACAACGCCCGGTTGGCCGTGGGGCCGCGCATCTCAGCATCTCACAGCAATTTAAAATTTTTAAACGTTCAAAAATTCAAATATATTCCCTCTCGCGAATCGCTCGAGTGCTTAAATTCGCGTTTTATTCCTTCTATGATGTAAAATATCGTATGCAACTCGGGAGATAAATGATTTTCGACACAACCTCAAAATTCGTCTAAAATCACTTTATCTCCCTTGTTGCATAATATACTATTTACTTTACTTTACTACGACTACATATGGTACTTAGGTACCTACTTTATGCTGCGCCGCTGACATTAGGTACCGACGTACACAAGTTCCTAGCAAAAGGAGTTTTATGAAAAGATTGGAAAAACATCTTTTGTCAATTTGTTAACATCTGATTTTGCATACAATACACAGTCTGCCGTGAAAATTCTGCCCCTTCCCCCAAAAAGGCGCATTTCCAATTTTTCAAATATTACGTGAACTATTTCAGACAACAATGCAAAAGAATGCTCCTTTTCACCCCCTCCTCCGAAAATTCTTCTGATATTCTACGGCTTTGTATTCACTTTGTACACTCCCCCCCCCCCCACCAAAAAAAGCTTCCGACGACGCCACTGGTTTTACTGCGCAGCAAATGAAGAAAACATGCGAGTGTTACTAAACAAAAAAATTGGGGCAAAGGGTATACCTATTATTTGATCAATTACCTAAACCACAATTTTTCAAAATTTGTAACATGTAAAATTATCTATTTTCTCCAGCTAGGTCGGTTCAAGATAAATAATTTAAAAACAAAAAAATCAATATTTAGGTACCTATTTATTAATTATTACCCTTCATCACGAACCCTTAAATTTGAATTTTTATAGAAGGGGAGAAGGGGAATAAACTTCTGATAAACGTTTACTGAACACGAGAAAATGCCTCTGTGATTAAATTTTTGCTGCTAGCAGTTTTGTCGCAAGTAATTTTCGCCGTACGAAATTTTACCGCGAGAAATTGTCCCCGTGGGCAATTGTCGTAGACTCCTTCATCACAATACACTTACTTACAAATTGGTGTTGTACTTTTCACCTTTCAATATTAGGTAAGTAAGTAGGTATACCTAGATAGGCCTACAATCTATGTACTCTGTACATGTAGGTGCCTTGACCAGAAGCCTAGAAGCCTAGAAGCCTTTCCATCGCCATCGACATTCGACTTTCATGTAGGTACCTATGTGCATTGTGCACTGCACGGGCACACGAGTGACCGAACTTGGTTAATACTGAACCTGGCGCGGCGCGGTGCGGATAAAAAGTGAAAGGAAAACTTATACTTGGGTAAGTAAGACGCCGCTACCGCGTTGTTGTCGTATTTTTCATCATCATCGTCGTCATCATCATCATCATCATCATCATCATCACTATTATTATTATTATTATTATTATTATTGTGGTCGTACATGGTACCCAGCTAGTATAGCTACCAGCCACCAAGGCACCTAATTTCTTACTTATTTGTACTTAGGTAGGTAGGTAGGTAGGTACTTGGGATTTTCGATGCAAAATACTTTGTCTAATATTTCTTCGAATAAATTACTCTCACTCTTACTTACTCGATGTTCTGATATTAATAAATTCGTCAAATTTGTTAGTGCTTTACAAACGCGACATACGTACATACATACAAACAAACAAACAAACAAACAAACAATATGCTCACCTAACCTACGTAGATATTAGTCCAGGAATTATAGCAAAATTTTTACGCGAACCTCGGAATCGTAGGGGGAAAGCTGAATTTTACATTATTTGTACATAATAGCCTACCAAACACACTCCTAAAAGTTGCACCCCCAACTCGCCGGCTACCCCCGCAAGAGGTCAATAACCTTTGCGAATATACGTTTTTTGACCGTAGCGCCGACAGGAGTTCAGTTGTTCTCAAAATGACGATATTCAGCTTACAGTGGGGGTTAAACTTTTCCAAATTTGAAAAAATTGGTAATTTTATGTGTAATTTTAAATTAGAATGTGTTAAAAAATATACTATCAAAAGTTACATCCGGCAACTTGTGAGCCACCTTCGTATGAACACATAAAATTACCAATTTTTTCAAAATTTTTTCAAATTTGGAAAAGTTTAACCCCCATTGTAAGCTGAATATCGCAATTTTGAGAACAACTGAACTAATCAGGGTTATAGGAAATTTCACGTAGAACATTTTTTATTTCACCACTTTTCCCTCTCCAACCCTTCCTTTCGGTGCTACAGTCAAAAAACGTATATCCGTACAGGTTATTGACCTCATACGGGGGTTGCTCACAAGTTGCCGGATGTAACTTTTCACAGCATATTTTTGAGCCCATCCTAACTTCAAATTACAAAAAAAAAATCATCATTTTTCTGAAAAAAAATTTCCAAGTTGAAAAAGTTTAACCCCCACTGTACGTCGAATCTCGCAACTTTGAGAACAACTGAACCGGTCGAGTTTGTAGAAAATTTCACGTAGAACATTTTTTATTTCACCCTTTTTTCCCTCTCCGACCCTTCCTGTCGGCGCTACGGTCAAAAAACGTATATTCGCAAAGGTTATTGACCTCTTGCGAGGGTAGCCGGCGAGTTGGGGGTGCAACTTTTAGGAGTGTGTTTGGTAGGCTATTATGTACAAATAATGTAAAATTCAGCTTTCCCCCTACGATTCCGAGGTTAGCGTAAAAATTTTGCTATAATTCCCGGGCTATATAACGAATTTAACGAATTTATTGATACATATAATGAGCAACGCAATATGGCTGGTTTTTCTTCTCCTAAGTAGGTAATGGGTATCTCGGTAAGTACCTGTATCAAGGTAGTTAGCTGGGTACGTAGAGTACCTACGTACGTATTGTCGGTAGCGGTAGCGGTACAAGTACAAGTACAAAGTAACCGCTACGTTACCCGTTACCTGGTGTAATACTTGCGTTCTACAGCACTCACATCCCACAAATACGCAAACGTACCTGTACCATACCATACCATACCATACCATACCATACCATATCATATCATATCATAGGTATGGTGGCTATACTGGACTGTTTCGGTGGATATGCACGTGTAAGTGTAGGTGCAGGTGCGAGTACTTACCTACCTACGTGCATGGTAAATGCACCTATTATTTCAACTCTTACTAGCAAATCGCAACCAAATTTGGTAGGTAGCTAAACAGGTAGAAGTGAAGGTCGGTAAGCGCAAGTGTAAGCGTAAGCGTTCAACTCTACAACAGGTTCGCGATCTTGACGCGGTCTTTTTTCCACCAAAGTAGTCGGAGGCGTGAGCGGCGTCGCGCCGGCGCAGCGATAGGCTACATAATATAAGATACCAACGAAAATACGAGAACGAATATACCTACAGCTACAGTAAAAGTTGACTACGAATAACGAGTAACGGAGTACCTATCTATCTACCTACCTACCTACCTAACACCTATGGTACATTGTGATTAGTAAACGAACGTGAAAAAAAGAAAGGTGTAAGGTGTAACGTGCTGGGCAGAAGTATCGGGCGGATTTGCGGATTTAAGCTTTTCAGCCGGCCAACTACAGAAGGGTTGAAGGGTGAAAAGCCTCGATCGAGTCGAGTCGTTGGTCGTTGGTCGTTTTTCGTTCGGTTTCGATTGCATAGCACATAGCACATAGCACAGGCCGTACGGTACGGACACGATTCGACACAAGTAGGTACTAGGTACGCTGTGTAATCACGCGGAATAGTTGTAGACGTAATGGTAATCTAACCTACGCTTACGCGTAAGTAATGTACAAAAATCCCTTTCTGAAGTTTTCGCCGAGAGTTTTTGAAAAAGGACCGCATTTCGATTTGTTGCAGACTGTGTTACCGTTAACCGAAGCCCGATTCGCCGTCTAATGAGCAAATTGGAAATCGGCAGCGTTGGCAGCGGCAACAACGACATCAACAGCAGCAGCAGCAGCAGCAACAGCAGCAGCAACAACAGCGACCAAAACGGGTACAAAGTTCTACAAGCGAATGATGCGTTGTGGCGACTGCGCGACAAATAATTGGCTGCGACGATGACGACGATGACGACGACGACGACGACGACGACGACGAAACTAAGCGTGCGAGTGCTGACGCTGGTAGCGTTTACGACGAGCGTAGCGTTGCGGATAGCGTCCGCATCGGCGGCAGCGACAAACGTTAACGTTAGCATTAGCTGTCCGGAGGGGTGCTCGTGTTCGGTGGTGGCGCGGAAAAACGTGACCATCTGCCAGGAAAGGGGACTGAGTTCGATACCGGCGGGTATCGCGAAGCGGACCCATTTCCTAGACGTGTCCGGCAACCAAATCGAGAGGCTGCGCGACAGAGAATTCTGGTCGTTGGGTCTGCTCAGCCTGGAGACGATAATGGTGGACAGCAGCGGCGTCGCCGAGGTGCACAAGGCCGCGTTCGCCGGCCTCAGATGGCTGAAAGAATTGGACTTGTCCAACAACTCGATAGTCGGCCTCGATCCGCTGGTGTTCGCCGACAACAAGCTGCTGGAGATGGTGAATCTGAGCGGCAACCCGATTCACACGCTGGTCAGCTTCCAGTTTACCGCGTTGCCGATGCTGAAGCAGCTGGATCTGCGCAACTGCGCGTTGCGCCTCGTCCAGCCCGAAGCGTTTTCAAATTTACTGTTTTTGGAGAGCCTCAACTTGCGCAACAACTCGCTGGCCACGCTGCCCAAGGATCTGTTTACGTGGCTGCGCTACCTCAACGAGTTGGACCTGCACGAAAATCCGTGGCGCTGCGACTGCGACGTGCAGAGCCTGCTCATTCTGCTCAGCATACGGCGTCTGTATACGCGCGATCTGAGCTGCACTTACGACGGCGACAGCACCGGCAACGGCAACGGCAACGGCAACGAAACCAGCCTTTGGCAGCACATGCGAAACGTCGATCTCGACTGCGTTCCCGGCATCGAGAACAGCGTCAAAGAAAATCTGCTCGGCCTGTCCGAACGACTGCGTCAATCGGCGTCCGCGTCTTCGGCGCGCCGCTTCGACGACGGCATTCCGAACGCCGCCGCCGCCACCGTCTCCGGTGGCCAAAAACGATTATTTTCTAGTCAAAGCGTGGAAACGTCTCTGTTGCCGGTCGCGTTGGCGGCCGTAGCCGCCACCGTCTTCTTTCTATGCTTAGTCAGCTGTTACGCTAAATTGCGCAGCCACCGCCTTCGCCGTTCCAACTCTTCCTCCAACTCGAAAGCGCGCGGTTGCTGTCTCTTTCAACCGTTCCAACCTTGGCGAAGTAAAAAGCACGCCAACGCCGACGCCGATGACGACGACGACGACGAAGACGATTTCGAGAGGACGTGTTATAGTAATTTCGACGAAGATTGCAGCGACATCAGTTTGACGGTAGAATTGTAATTGTAGGTATCTCTACCTATCTAGACATGTACACGTACACGTACACGCGTACGCATACGCCGAGGAACGTGACCGTGGGTATATAGCATATAGCATGTGGCATGTGGCATGTGGCATGTGGCATGTGGCATGTAGCACATAAATCTACATCGTCGTCGGTTAGGTATTTGTAGGTACGTGCTTGGCACTACGATGCCATAGGTACAATACGCGTTACAGTGTAGCTACTTACTTGGTTTCGTTCCGCATCGGTATCAGTATCAGTTACTCGTACAATAGGTACCGCCATATTTACCTACAAGCGTAAGCGTAAGCGTATGCGTATGCGTATGCGTAGTAGTGAACCTACCCTAAGCTGTAGCTGTGATCGTGGCCGTGGCCGAGGCCGAATGTACCCGCAGCTTACCAATAGTTGAAAACGTACCTAAGTAGAATAAATGTACGCAGATGTGTATCTCTAACTACACATCTGCGAGGGCGGTTTGCGAAAACCATGTGACGCGACGCGCCGCGTGGGGCTTTTGCAGAAGGGCCAAGAGGTTCGACGCGACATTTCTTTAAAATATTGAGTGGGTGGACGGATGGCAGATGGATGTCAGTCGTATTAGGTTGGTCAACAAACACTTGGGCTGAGGGCTGGTTGATTTAGTACACAGAAGCGCATCGTACGCGTACGGTAAAAAAAATACATTCCTAACTACTTATGTAGGTAATGCGATGATGTAGGTAATGTATTCGTATTTTATTTACGGCAAACCGGTTATGCAATTTTATTATCGCTGCACCGCGCCGCGCCATGCCGATGAAAAGATCGCCCAACATGAACGCGAACGAAAACGCGTAGGGGCAAACATGGTGTAGGTATCCGAGCGTATTTACGGCAAACTGGTTATGCAATTTTATTAACACCGATGAAAGGCGTCGTCTGGCGCGACGTGACGCGGCGTTAGTACGTGGAACATAAGGGTTGAAAAATTGCCTGCTCTAATGAAACTACGTTCGCGAATGCGTTTTGACGACTGCGTCTTTTGAAGCTGCAGCTGCAGCTGCAGCTGCAGCATCTGTTTCATGGCTGAGGGCGAAAAAATAAGTTAGCGTTTGAGTGATTTCATGTGAGTTCGTTCACCAAGTGGAAAGTGGTTTCGGCGATTTTTTTGATTTTTCACGCGTGGGTAGAGGCGCGAGGCGTAGAGCTCGATTGTCGAATGTCGATGAGAGAATTGAGAGATGACGAATGGCGCATGGACGCAAATCGCAGCTCTTCAAGAGCTGCGCTGCGTACAGTGCTCGTACTCATGTGATATTATTTTGATTCCTACGCACATTGCGCGATCTATTTTCTTTTTCCTTTCTATTCTTCTGTACGTAACTAGGTAACTAGGTAAGTACCTACCTACGTTTTCTTTTCGTATGGTATTTAGGTACCTACGAGTATTATTACATGTAGCTATATTTTTTGTTAATTTTTTTCGCTGTTGTTGTTTTTTTGCTAACGAACGTATGCGTAGGTATGCCTATGTACATGTGTAAGTAAATGTATGTACTTACCTATATGTATTTGCAACTCATATCTAGCTATATAGTTATAGTTATAGGTATAGGTACCGTACCTACTCGTACGTTGGCAAACAGTACCAGATAGAGGTACAACGAATCGACGAATCGACGAATCGATAGCGTATGGTAATCGACTAAGTAGGTAATCGTCTATAATTTTTGTACTCAATTCGAATTTGAATTATGTTTGTATGTATGTAGTACTGTATCGTATGTACTTACCTACCCCTACGTATTCCTATAAATATATAGGTATGTAGCTTCAGCTATGTACCGTATGTACTATGTACATTGCGACGCGACGCGACGCGACGCATCTAACGTAAGAACGATTGTACGAAAATTATACGCCTAATTTCTAATTTTTTACACGAGTACGTAATTATTTTTCTCATACCGAGTTGTAGCTTTCAGGTAGGTATAAATTACAATTCATTGCTCCACCACCCCATTTATAAACCCATGGTATGTAAGGGATGGCGTGAGCATTGAAAATTTGTAACTCTCTATCCAAATAAATATTCTAAACAAAAAAGAAAAAAAGGTACATACGCATAATGCGAGTACCTACTACCTAGGCAATTGGGTATCTTGTTGTAGGAGCAAAAAGTTCAAGAGCGAATTGTGATACGTGATACTACCTAATCGTTGTGGTAAATGGCTGGGTTGGCCAATTACCAAACAGAATTTATAGTCATGTGTGTCAGTGTGGACTGTCGAGAGGTACCGGTCGCGAGGTAGGTACCGAGGTTTAGAATCGATTCCTAGGTGGCGTGAAGTCGTAGAGGTACGAGAGAAGCGCGAGAATAATTATGCACAGATGAGAAGCGAAAGTATATTACAGCATCATATACACAGGTAATTACAAGGTACCGAGGATCGAAGGATCGGTAGTTAAAAGGCGCGAGAGGAGACGAACATGTGTACAGGCAACAGGCAACAGGCAACAGGCTACAGGCTACAGGTAAGTACTAAGTAGTAAGTACACCGAAATCGGTTACAATACCATAACCATAAGGCGCGAGCTTGTACCGCGAGAAGGTGCAGGTACAAGGTAGATTTAACGACTAAATATGAGGTATTGAGGTGCAACGTTGCACTAGCTAGAGGGATGATTTGGTACGACGAGAACCAGTTCCTCGTATCCCGCGCCACATGGCCGCGTGGTCAGGGATACAGGTAATGGCTGCGATCGTAAAATGCCAAGAGAGTAAGCGAACGAGGCAAGGGCCGCGGTACCTGACGATTCGGTGTAACGAATCGCCGATTGCAGGTACCGATACCGACTACCGAGGCTACGAGCATCTCGTATACAGCAACAGCAACAGCAACAGCATTGAGCATTTGCTGTACACGAGAAGCTCGCGAATTTCGGTTAAGCCGGTGCCCACTAGGAGTAGGGTGGTCGAATCCATCGACATCGACTGCAGTGGCGAGTGTCGGACTTGGTTTAAAATAGGTAGCTCCCGTGAATTCGATATTCGATGATCGATGATCGATGTATGTACATATGTACATTTTTACGTACTCGTACAATACCTACACCTACATACGAGTATGCCATGTAAACAGAACTGCCCTAAAATTTACAGCTCGATCGATTGGAAAGTAACGAAATACCGTACCTACCGACTTCAATCTTTCGCATATCGAACATTTTCTTATTGTTCGATACCCACGTAAAATAGGTAGGTAGGTTACAGGTACCAATGTACTTATTAGGTAAGTACCTAGGTAGTTTGACAATGGGCTTTCATCCAATAATCGTATCGAAGAAAAATGATATTACAGAAAGGCCATCCATATTCGGATGAATCCCTCTACCTAGTACCTAGTACCTAGTACCAGGTACCTAAAAACATATAGGTAAGGATAATTGGAATAATCACGTCAACAACGCAAAGTCTAAGTAATATGTAAAGGTCTAGGTATAACCTGTCCACTCGTACATAGGTAGATAGGTACCTACTCGTACTAAGTATTATCATCAAGGACGGGCGTATGTGTACCTACTGTAGATAGGTACCTATATGTGAAATTAAACGTGCCACTTCGCCGCGCCCGAATCGCGAGACAGGGCGCAATAAGGAAACGCTTTCAAAAATAATTATAGGTACCCGATGCTTGGTAAAATTTTAAAGATAGGAAATTGACGAATAACGAATAAGCATATTTAATCAGGCGATAACGGCTACTATAATTTTTTTCGAATCAATCAAGTACGCACGCGTAGGTACTACCTAATATATGGTTACCATACCCCATACCCCATACCATACTATACATAGTATTTACGGCTTGGCGTGTAGCTGATGATGACGATGATGAATAGCTCTGTATAGCTGCAACAGTAAGCAAACACTTGGAAGTTGGAACAGCGACGTGACGCGACGACAACAGGTTCGCGGCGCAGCCGACGCAACCAGACAAGGTCAACGTAACGGAAGACGCGCGATCCGCGATCCGCGATCAGCGATCGCAAGACCGCAAAAATTTTGAAGGTTTCATGGTCCTCATTCGCTTAAGCAAGGCTCTCGCTTAAGCTCGAGTTTCGAGCAAAGAGCAAACGTAAAACGAACAGCAGACCGTTGCAATAACGATGGCACCGCATGTAAAGTAGGCAGCTACTAGCTAGGTAGTAGGTACATTACATATGGTACCAATCGACAGTTCGGCAGTTCGGCAGTTCGGCACCATTCCATACGTGTACCAACCTTCAGTATAATAGGCGAGTAGGTAGGTATCTATCTGTATCTACGTAAGTAAGCCGAGAGAGCGAGAGCGGGAACGGATCTGGTAGCTGGTAGGATTGAATTCGAGGCATCATTATCATTAGTTTCATTTTCTTCATTTTGTAGATAGGTATTTTTTCATTTCAGCAACAATACATATTTTCAATATTTTCAGCAGTTACATTATATATAAATTTTGCTTCATTTTTCAAAATTAATTTTTTTAATTGTTTATATTTCATTTCTTGACGATTTGATAAATTAATACGGTACCTAGGTACCTAGCTATCTAGTGCCTACGTAGGTAGGTAGGTAAGTAAGTAAGTACAAGTAGCGAAGTACTCGTACCATACCTAGATGCTTTCGCATGTACCCCAATATGAACTACTTACAGTACCTATAGGTACCTACACCTAGCTAAGTAGCTACCTAGATACCTACATACTGAGATGGAGATGGTGGACGGGCGGAGGGGGAGGCGACTTTCCGAAAAAATAATCTCTCTTCCGGACGCGACGCGACGCGCGCGATACGAATACGAAACTGATTGAAACTGGTTAACTTGTCTCGCACCTATACCTCGCGGTATACAGTATAGTACCTACTACCTACTACCTACTACCTATACATGCACATGTGCATGTAGTGTAGTGTAGTGTAGTGTAGTGTATAATGTAAGTACTCATCGTATCCCTACTCGTGTATGATGCAGCATAATACGCGTTACGCGTTCGATATTCAAGGTCGAATTTAATAACGCGGTAACGCGAATTAGCGGACTACCTAGTAATTTTCACTGTTGTTGTCCTAAGTATCGCGACTTTGTGCCGTGCCGCGCCGCGCCGCGCCGCCACCACCGTACCTCCGGAGTCCGTACCTATCGCATAAGCCCAAATCTTACATGCTACCTACGTATTTAGATAGGTACCTATAATAAAGAATACTCGGCTTCGCGTAATACATGCCTACCTACCCATTCCCTCTCTGTATAATGTAGGTAATGCATATGTACAATGTACCTAGTACCTACATGGTGTGAACACGACTACATTCTACGTACCTACCTACTACCTACATATATGATTTATTTACCTAGCTACTCGTAAGTGGTAACTGGACCTACCTGCGTAATGCGTAACCTTATGTGTGGGTGGCTAGTTAAAAAATCTAGTAGGTAGGTACCTAGTACTCACCTACCTATGTACTATACGTAGAAATTAGCGGAGATGGAGAGCCGAGTCAAGAATGCGAGACTAGGTACAAAGGTAGACGAACGTCGCGTCGCACAGTTGCCCAACAGACTCGATTAAACTGAAATAGTGAAATTCCACAGTGCGCTGTGGCTGTGGCTGTGGCTGTGGACCAGGAGACCCTTCAAAACGTGCGAAATTATGAAAAATAATCTTCACCGACCAATTTGGCAATCACGCTAAATGAAACCCTGAATTTGCGGGACCTAAAAACGAGCAATAGAATTTCGTCCCCTCCTTCACTGTAATTCTGACTGAGTGCTGAAATGGAGCGACATGTCGTATGGTATAGTTTGCTTCAGTTTGTAGTAAATTTTCAATGGCTTCTAGTTCGCGTTTAAGTTGACTTATTTTCAATTGTGAATAGTGAAAAATATTCGTCAAAGGGTCAAGCGATCCGTTTGGTTTTATCGTATGGTGCTGCGTAACAGTAGACGCCATCGCCATCCAGCGCCATCGCCAAAAACTGTCTGACCCTGAAATCGATCATCGTCGCAACCGCAAGTACCGCCGATTGATTTGCACCACCTAATTCCGAGACTTGGCGAGCCGAACTTTTATCGTTGAGGAGGCCGCAGACATCTCGGAGTCTCGGCCGCGGCCGAGCTCGCTAGACATGGGACCACGAAATCAACACTACGTACTACAAAGTACAACGCAAACGCAACCCAATACCGCAAATGAACTCTGTCTCCGGGTTGGCGAAAGTACACAATATGATACGATAAGGATTGGTAGATAGGTAGGTAGGTGGGTAGTGCACTTACATAGGAAACCTACGGCAGTTTCGTTCGTCTCGTTCTTTATGGATACATGTGTGCGGTTGTGCGTGGTCGATAATCGACCGCATCACTTTGCACCAGTGACCAGTTACATCGATCGCGCTGATCACTGATTAAAGATCGAGGAGCCAAAAATGCCGAAACGCACCAAACCTCAGTGAGCCCTGCCGGATTCTACGAGTAGGTACATACAAAATTTTAGCTCTCTCGCCAACACGCAACGTCAAGAAACGTCGTGAAAAAGAACTTTTCGGGGCCTGAAAAGAAATGGGGCGAGGGTGAGCTGCAGGGCTGAAATTCGGATATGTTAAAGACAATATGATTACTGATTAGGTAGTAGGTACTTAGGTACTTAGGTTGGTATCGCGGTTTCACGGTTGAGAATTTCTTCATTTTATCTCAATTCCAGAGTCCCTATAAAAAAGGACCGATCACAATTTACTTACAATAGGTAAAGTTGGTAGGTACCTATTATAAGTAGGTACTCATTATAAATTTGGGTTCTCGAAACTCTTACGTGTAGGAGATTCGCTCAAGCACCTAAAATTTAAGCGCTTCTGACTTTTGAGACTTGGCACCAGACTGGAGGGCTAAAAGCAGCGAAAATGTCGTACGAGTACCTACGTACATGCCAGACTATCAGAGGTCTGCAAAATGCCGTTGGCATTTATAATTGTCACGTCGAGTACCTACCTATTTATTTATTTTGGTATCTAATCGGATATTGGAATGCGTTTACTTACGAAGATACTTTCATTCATTTTTTTTAAACGATAAAAAAAATGACCGATACTTAGTTGTGAAAAAAAAGAAAAATTCCACTTCACATCGAACCGAAATGGCAAAGGCTCTGGTGCAATAAGGGGGTCATTTGGCCTCAAGTGAAACTTTGTAAAAATTCTTATGCCATTCGATTTGGATTGGTAAAAGATGATTTTAGAGCGCATAAGCGAATTTTTATCTCACCCCTGGGAGACTGGGGGCCCAAAATACGCGATTTTCAAGCTAAAACCTTTTAAAAATTCTATCTCCGCGCGTTTTCAACATATTTTTTTTTCAAACTTGGCACATAGGTAGAGGTACTAGAAGGGAGTACTCTGAATTTTTTTCAGATGTTTTCGACCACTTTAATGACCTTGAATTTGACTTTGAAAATTTCAAATCGCCCTGGGGAGCACTGCCTTGGTGCTGTCTCAAAAATTTTTTCGAATTAAAATTTCCTAATGTATTTTCACTCCTGAGAATTTTTTCAGATTTTTTCAGATTTTTTCAGGGGGTGGAAACTGGTCGAATATTCAAAAAACTGGTGTAATTGATCATTTTTGTTGCTTAAAATCATTTATTTTTCATCAATTTTTCATTTTTTATAGTTTCCTGCTAAAAATATTATTATTTACTCGCCGTGTCCCATTTCGACCTTTATTCATTAATTTCTTACAACTATGATGTTTTGAGCGAATTTAATGCTTACACCATTGCAGTAGTCCAATGTAGTCCCTGCGGTTAGCTCAGGCATACTGCACTTTTTGAACTCGAGTTGAAACGTGGTTTTTATATTAGTGTGTGACCCATAGGGAAATTTTTAAGAAGTTGAGTCATTAAAAATTTCTCTTATGGGATGAGCGTGGGGGAGTTTTAGGAGAGGGTTAACCCCGATTTTCCCACAAACAAGGGTCGGGGTAAGCTTTGGTGTCATTTTCATATAATTCGACCCTCTTGAACTTTAATCCAAACCTTCTGAATTCGAATTTGTTATTGGTTTCCAGCTAGAAAGTGAAATACCTTCTTGATTATCGATTTTTGGTGGCGAAAAACAGCAGATTTTCGCTAAAACCGACTCGAATTCGCAATTTCTCATTTTCTCAGCCAAATGTGTACCTGGAACTAATCATTTTTTCAGAACTACACGAAATTGCCATTTTCAATTTTCTCAAACCGATCCAAGGCTTCTCATGCCGCTTTCGTGGAAATTGCGGCATTCACGAGCCAATGTTTAGGTATACCAAAAAAATTCTCCAATCTCGTTTAAACTCAAGAAAGTAGTAATGGAAGAATTGAAAATGGTCTAAAAAAAATTTTAGTCATATGCTGCAACAGGGAGTTGAGTTAATTTTTTCTTGAATAACTATACTTACTTTAAGAAACCTTGGATCGGTTTGAGAAAATTGAAAATGGCAATTTCGTGTAGTTCTGAAAAAAGGATTAGTTCCAGGAACATATTTAGTTGAAAAAAATGAGAAATGGCGAATTCGAGTCGGTTTTAGCGAAACTCTGTTTTTCGCCACCAAAAATCGACAATCAAGAAGGTACATATTTCACTTTCTATCTGGAAACCAATAACAAATTCGAATTCAGAAGGTTTGGACTCTATTACAAACTGGTTTCAAATTCTAATGAAAACAATCGCAATTTTACCATTTTTTTTTTCTAAAAATCGGCCACTTTTCGCGACACAAATTGTACGATCAGGCGAGTTCTACGATTTTGGTCGGAAAACTAATCGCAGATTAAAGTTCAAGAGGGTCGAATTATATGAAAATGACATCAAGCTTACCCCGACCCTTGTTTGTGGGAAAATCGGGGTTAACCCTCTCCTAAAACTCCCCCACGCTCATCCCATAAGAGAAATTTTTAATGACTTTACTTCTTAAAAATTTCCTTATGGGTCACACACTAATATAAAAACCACGTTTCAACTCGAGTTCAAAAAGTGCAGTATGCCTGAGCTAACCGCAGGGACTACATTGGACTACTGCAATGGTGTAAGCATTAAATTCGCTCAAAACATCATAGTTGTAAGAAATTAATGAATAAAGGTCGAAATGGGACACGGCGAGTACCTAAATAATAATATTTTTAGCAGGAAACTATAAAAAATGAAAAATTGATGAAAAACAATGATTTTAAGCAACAAAAATGATCAATTACACCAGTTTTTTGAATATTCGACCAGTTTCCACCCCCTGAAAAAATCTGAAAAAATTCTCAGGAGTGAAAATACATTAGGAAATTTTAATTCGAAAAAATTTTTGAGACAGCACCAAGGCTGTGCTCCCCGGGGTGATTTGAAATTTTCAAAGTCAAATTCAAGGTCATTAAAGTGGTCGAAAAAATCTGAAAAAATTTTAGAGCACTCCCCTCTAGTACCTCTACCTATGTGCCAAGTTTGAAAAAAATCTGTTGAGAATTCGCGGAGATAGAATTTTTAAAAGGTTTTAGCTTGAAAATCGCGTATTTTGGGCCCCCAGCCCCCCAGGGGTGAGGTAAAAATTCGCTCATGCGCTCTAAAATCATATTTTTCATTGTAGAGGGAGTAAAAGTCTACTTTTACTCCCTCTCGCGAATCGCTCGAGTGCTCAAACTCGACTTTTACTCCTTCTACAATGAAAAATATCGTATGCAACTCGGGAGATAAATGATTTTCGACGATTTTGAGTTATTTCCCTCGCTTCGCTCGGGCAATAAACCTCAAAATTCGTCGAAAATCACTTTATCTCCCTTGTTGCATAATATACTATTACCAATCCAAATCGAATGGCATAAGAATTTTTACAAAGTTTCACTTGAGGTCAAATGACCCTCTTATTGCACCAGAGCCTTTGGATTTTGCCGACAGAAAATAATATGTACCTAACTACCTACCTAATGGGCTGATAGGATGGGAGGAAGAGATGGAAAAAAAAAGGTGGAAATGAGGAAATCCTGAAATGTTTAGGGAGATTTTGACACCCGCTGCATCCACATCGTACTACACAGTCGCGGCGCGTCACGCCACGCCAACACCAACACTCCGCTTGAGGACTACAAGTACATGCGTACCTAGTACCTAGACTACCTATCTAGGTACTTGCGTGTGATGTAGTTATGCAAGTACGCAGACGCAGGTAGTACGAATACATCGCATCGATGTATGCGTGTGCGTGTGCGTGTGCGTGTACGTGTACGTGTACCTAGACCTACGTATGAATGCCGCAGCATCGCTTCTAATCATAATCATATCGTACACGCTTTTTAACGTTGCGTCGGTATCATCAGTCAGCAGCCAGCGCCCAAACGTTGGGCAAATATTCGATGCAAGTATGCGTTCTCGGCACAAGTTTACATTTTGTACTCGTACTTACAATGCGTGTGTGTGTAAGGTAAATCCTAAGTACCATACATAGGCATACGCGCACACACACAAACACATACACACAAACACAAACACATACATACATACATACATACGTATCACGTATGTGTATACCACAGCTTCCACCACCACCACTACCCCTACCACTACTACACTAAATAAGTTTTATTTTTTGTTTCGAATTGTTTTGTTTTGTGTTTTGCGTTGTTTTTTTTTTTCAACTACCCGCGTTTTAAGTATAATTATTTATTAGGAATAATTAGTCGAGCGAGCGAACAGTTTACGTGTTGACGGGTGGCCTAAACCTATATCTACGTGTATTGCATTTGCATTACTTGATGTGCTGCGTTGCTGGTGCCCAACATCAAATGTGCAAGTAGGTGCCTACATTGTACATTTTCGTAGTTTCCTATCGTATCGTACCGTATCGTATCGTATCGTGTCGTGTCGCGTTGCGTTGCGTTGCGTCGCGTTGCGTTGCGTCGCGTCGCATTTTTAACCCGTACGTATCGCCTGTCCTATATCCTATACTTTGTCGTTTAATTACGAATACGAATAATATACCTAGATATGCACCTTGTGCCTAGCTATAAAAGTGTCTACGTACGCATTACGTACTCGTGTAGACTCGCGAAAGACTATGACTGAAACGCATGTACGAGTACACTAGGTACCTAGCTAAGTAGCTACCTACTTACGTTGGAAGATCTACCCACCATTCACCTCACCAGCCAATACACCAATATCCAGCTACCCAGCTACCCAGCTAGAATCTGTATTACGTAAAATCAACTAACGCAGCGCCTACTAACAAATCTACAGCTACACGCTACACGCTATCGAGGTACCTTATGTGTGTCTGTGTATACAGCGCTGCAGCACAATATAGGTACTGGTCTAATGCAACTATGGACTACATACGCAGAAGACAAGAAGAAAAGATAGGTTAGTTTTGGACGCCACCGCGCACATGAAAAAACTGAACGCGACGCGACGCGACGCGACGCGACGCGACGCAGACGGCTAGACGTCTGGACACCCGAACACCTGGACACGCTTAAAATCGTTCAAAGTACATATCGCGTCGTCGTACTCCGGTACTCGTAGTAGTACGGTACCTACTGGTACAGTATTCTGTATTCGTATTAAGTACCTAGTTACCTACCTAATATGTACGTTACGTTACATTACGTTACGTTATGTACCGCATACGGTTGCTTAGCTAACACCTTCCTTATGGTACCTTCCGCTTCCTTAATCGTTTGTAGGTAGCTAGGTAGGTAGGCCTACCTATATTTGCGCGGACATATGTATTGTACGAGTACGAGTACGAGTGATCGTCGCGTCGCGTCGCGTCGTCCTACGTAGGTAGGTGCATTACATATGTACTTACCTATAGAGATAGACCCACCCCACACGTACGTGCTTTCGGTAGAAAAAAGAAAAACCTTCCAAACGCATAATACCTGGTTCTTCGTTACTTATTTGTACTTACTTAATTGATCAAATACCAATCAATACTAGGTATATGCAATTTATGAATTCACCTATATCGAGCGTCGGGCTAGAAAATGTTGCCATCGACGTACGAGTAGAACATCGCGGCGCATCGCATTTGGACTTAGGTTAGATACCCAAGGTAAGTACTGTAATTCATTCGTACGGCAATACGGCAATACGGCATTGGCCAAGCCACACCATGAACACCACCGAGGACTCCACTAACCGAACTGCGGCAGTACCAGTACTGCCGACACAGACCCAGACCCAGACACAGACACAGACACAGGCACAGGCACAGGCACTGACGACGATGCCAATGACGGTAAGCAATTAAGCATCTATAGCGCATCCATCAAACCGTCTAGCTGCGGAACGGTACCTACTTTATTACCTTGTATCAGAATTGTATCTGTACTGTACTAGGTACTACTACCTAGTACCTACTACCTACTACCTACTACCTTCTACATACATAGGTATCTCTACTACGTAGACTTGCATAGTGATTTCGAGTACGATGTAGGTACCTAGTATCTACTACGAGCAGTACCATAAGTAGCCAAATACCTACCTACCTATTACTTGATTTAGGTACGAGAAAGAGGCGCGTGAAAAACTGACACGTCAGGTTTTCAATTTTTCAATTAGGATTTCATTTCAAAATAAGCGCTAATTTGAGCGAAGCGAAGGCAAAAAATTTTCTCCATAAAAACTGCGCAACCAAATTACGTACTGCATATTTTTTTATTTTTCTTCGAAAAATCATAGTCGTCGAAGCTGAAGGATTTTTATAAAAACAGCGTTGACCCTTAAGAACTGGATAAAATGACACTCAAACGATTGTTCGACGGAAGATGTTTTCGATTTTCAAGAAATAATAACGTTCGACTAATATCGAACACGACTAGGTACACGACCGAAGCGAGAGCAAAAATGTAAAAAAAAAAATTACAAAACAGACGTTATAGGATGTCACTGTTACCTACAGTACTGTCAAATAAACTGTGAGTTTCCATCTTCAGTTTTTAGTTTTCAGATCGTTGACGAGCCAGAAAAGATGTATTTTTTTGCTACCCTCTCAGGTATCGGTAATTTGTCGATAAATTGCGAAATTTTCGAATGCATATTTCCCGGCTTCGACGTGTACCTAATGGTAATAACTAATATGTAGGTACGTAATACTGGTTGGTAGGTAGGTAGGTAGGTAGGTACTAGGTACTGATGCTGATACTGATACTGATGCTCAGTCAGTAAGTACCTATCTAGGGCAGCTTAAAAAGCGGGCTGCGGGCTGCGGGCTGCTGGACGGTGATCGTTACTTATGCTCGTTAATTAGCTTCATACGCAGGTGCCAGGTGCTTGTACTTAGTAGGTCCCTAGGGTACTTACTACTTACTATGTACTTACTCGTGATCGTAATTGGCAATTACTCGTCGTAACTTACACGTAATTTCTTACAACTTAGGAAATGGAGTACGGTCCTCCGTTGCGTCCGCGACACCAAACCAAAGCGTCGTTTCGACAAACAGTCGAAGACTACTACGACTGGTTGGGTTGCTGGGCAATAACCTTAACGTTCATCTTCGGTCCACCATTTTTGCTGCTCATGTGCATTATACCGCCGCTGTGGATATTCGGTTTTTCTTACTTGATATGGATGTACTACGATCGCGAAACTCCGCATAAGGGAGGCAGAAGGTGAGAACCAGTGATCAGTATTCGTAATCTTAATCGTAATCATTAGTCGCAAAGTACCTACCGGTACCTAATTATGAAATTATTGCACACGTGTATAAGCAATACACATAAGTATGTAGGTACCTACATATACGTACAATATGTAGGTACCTGCAATATACATTTTACATATTTCAACAGAACGGTGCCTACCTACAGGTAGCTAGGTAGGTATTGATAAGTAATCTACGAGATAACAGAAACGTCGATGTGACAAGCGCACGCGGCCACAAGTCTAACCCATCCGTTATTGCCTAAACCTAAGTAGGTACTCTCTTAATCTGAAATAGGCAGGATTGAGTTAGGTGCTGACAAATCAGTAAAACTTCACCGATTTTTTTAGTAAAACAAAAAAAAATTAGTCCAGGCAAATAAGAAAAAAAATGTACCAAACCCCTAAAAATTAGATCCGATTTTTTTTTTCGCGTTTTACGCTCGTAATGGTCCACTACACAACAATACTAAAATTGACACCCCACATCCCTCCATTACCACCACATGGAATGGGTAAATGTCTACTAAAAACCGTTTTTTCGTGGATATCTCGTCAAATATGCCTCAAAATTGAAAAACAGTTACGAACAATCATGTTCTACGTGTAATTTCCTATTAGACAGGTTCGGTTGTTTTTTTTTTTCGAAAACATACACTTCTTTGGTCAAAAATTAAGGGTAAAAACGTCTATTTTTCCACCTTTAATTTTGAGGCAATGAAGTGGGTGCTTTCGGAAAAAAAAAAACGAACCTGTCTGATAGGAAATTATAGGTAGAACATGATTGTTCGTAAGCATTTTTCCATTTAGAGGCTTAGTTGAGAAAATATTCGCAAGTTTCGATTTTTTCAAAAAATGCTGTAGATAAATTGTTGAAAAATAGGCGCTTTTTACGTTTAATTTTTGGTCAAGGAAGCGAGTGTTTTTGAAAAAAACAAAAAACCTTCTGATACGAAATTATTATTTTTCAATTTCGAGGTTTATTTGAGGAGATTTTCACGAAAACCCGGTTTTTAGCAGACATTTACCCCTCCAGAAGGGGGTGTCCATTTTAGTATGTTGTGTAGTGGACCATTACGAACGTAAACCGCAAAAAAAAATCAGGATTCAATTTTTGGGGGGTCAACTCCTAAAATGACTGGACTATTTTGAATCAGTTAAAAAACTACCAAAACTTCAGTAAATTTTACAATGTACGAAATGAAACTGCAATATTTTACCGAATCGTTTATTTAAAGTAACATCGAGGGGCTTTGTAAAAGCGTTAGGTAGGTAGGTGGGTTTAAATTGTTTTTGTTTTTGTTTTTTTCTTCTTTCACTTACATAATCATTGTCTATCTATTTTTATTTTTATTTCTATTGCTTTCTTTTCTTTTCTTTATTTTACTTTTATCTTCTTCTCTCTCTTATTTGCTTATTTAATTCAATTTCTCCCACTCGTATTTATAATATAGTCTCCTCACAATTCAATGCTCCACCTCCCTCTTTATAAGCCTTCGGTATGTGTAAGGAGACGGTGTGAGTATTGGAAAATTGTACCCAATTATTCCAATAAACGCTTATATTTAAAAAAATAATAAAAAAATAGAAGGTAGGTATTCACAATTTCGACTTTTGACCAGCGCCTGCGTCGCGTGAACAACAAACTGTCAAATTTCCGACCACCCATGTTAGCAGATTTTTAAACAACCACGGACCCGCGTCAATCGGTCTATCTAGCTAGACTTGACTTACCTACCTACCTACCTATATGTAGTGTAACTACCAGTAGGGGCTAGGTACACTAGATACCTGCATACCGCATACGGTATCTAAGCAATAAGCCAAAGCCAGCCAGCTACCAAGTAGGTACCTACTCTTAGTTACTTACCTTATAGCTGGTTAGGTACACTAGGTATGTACTGTACTATGTATCGCTATAGCTCAGCTACCTTGCTACCTATATGTATGTTGGTAGTCTTGGTACCTAGATGTACGTCGCATCACGTCGTCGCCGGCGTGGTGTGGCGTGGCACGGCACCGTTTACGTATGTAGGTATGTCGTATGTGTATTGTGTAGGTAGGTACTAACCGTTTGAAAAAATGTCAACGTTGCGTTGCGTTGTGTTGCAGATTGATGTTGTTGAGAAAATTGCGATTTTGGCGATATCGCAGAGATTACTTCCCGATCAGGCTAGTCAAAACGGCCGAATTACCGCCGGACACCACGTATTTGTTTTCTTCGTTTCCGCACGGCATTTTGGTATTCGGCGCGTCCACCAACTTCGTGAGCGACGTAAACCATTTCGACAAAGCATTTCCCGGCCTAAATCCGTACATCATGACGCTCAACGCCAACTTCAACTTTCCATTCGCCAGAGAGCTGTTGTTATTTTTCGGTAAGTACCAAGTACTTAGCATTGGGTTCGTTCCTAATAACTATGCCATACCATACCGTACCGTACCTGATAACGTGATTAGTGACTTGGTGGCTACTGAATGTACGAATACGGTACCAATCTATGTAGATCTACGTAAGCTAAGTACGTAGTCTACGTATCCACCTGGATCCACCTAGATCCACCTGACCCGTTGCTGTAACACCTACGCACTAACATAATAGGTATGTACCTAGCTACCTACCAGCTCAAGTGCGCGGCGCGGCGCGGCGCGCGGCGTATGGTGAAGTAGGTAGGAATAGTGTCTCAATCTGAATTGGGTGATTGGGCGGGGCAAGTTTATTATTACCGGTACCTATTGTAGGTATGCCTGGGTACATATTCCCTCCCCCTCCCCCATTCCCCCCTTCCCCACCCCTCCCCCCCTCCCCCATTCTAATTTAGGTACCTATATTATTTACCAAATCATTTTTATAACCGAGTTACTGCATTAATACCCAATTACTAGACTACCTGTGGTGTGATGTAGGTATCTTTGATAGGTACACGAATTCATTTAACGTTGCAATTAATTTACATTTCTAATTTACTCTATGTTTTAGGTAGGTAGATAAGTAGGTAGGTATTAAAAAATTAACGAACAACGTGCATAATAATACAATACAGTACGTTACAAAACCAACACTGGTACCTACCTATTTTCATATTTTAAGTTTTTGGCTTTTCTTACGAGTACCGACACCGAGTACCATATACCATATACGATAGCCTAATAACACTACCTATCCTTTAACCGGACCCCGACCCAGAGTTTGTAGTGTACCAAAACCAAAACTTTGCTTAGCAACTAAGTGGAGGACAGGTCGGCTCATTATCCCATTATCCGGGTAAGACGATCCGAACCTCCTAGGCGTAGGCACAGAAAATCAGGTTCGAGCATTTTCTATTTTGCCCATGAGGTCACTGTCTTCAGTGCGGGGAACTTACCTACGATCTGTCTGTTGGGGAAAATAGGTACACATAAATTATGATTAGTCTGTAGCTAGATAGTAGGTACAGGTACCTAGCATCCAGGTAGGTAGGTAGGTAGGTAGGTAGGTACTCGGTACCGTACCATGTTTGATGTAAGCAACTACAGCATGTAGCGAGCAAGTTTCACTTATCGAGTCGTTTCAGGTAATATTCGTAAAAGTAGGCACGACGACACGAGTACCTAATCCTTAACTCATTTAGCTGCAACAGCGAAACGTATAGGTAGGTACTAGGTACCTATACCTAATTAAATTACCTACAGGTACGGATAAAAAAGCTGTACACTAGGTGTGTACCCAACTACCTAGGTACCTAGGTATCCAAATATACAGTACCTATACCTATACCTATGCCTATGCCGACCGTAACATTGTACAGTTACCTCATGCCTGCTTTCTAAATCTGAATTAGGTAGTCAAATTTGCCGAAATTTTGCCTATCTGAATCAGTATAATAACGAAAGTTTCACTCATCTTTCTGTTTCAGTCGGAAATTACTGAAATTAGGTACGGTCGCGGTCCACGGAAGGTGCTAGGTACCGATTTATTTCCAACAAAATGATAGTCAGAAAGTCAGAATTGCATACCTAACCTTAAATAATTTTCAACTGAAACTGAAAGATGAGTGAAACTAACGTTACCTATTTTACCTTTTACCTTTTACCTAGATGTACGTACCAGGTACTAGGTATACTAATTATTCAAAAAGGCAGAATTTCGTCGAATTTGACTGATTTGGATGTAGAGAGTAACTGTTGTAGGTACGCTGCGGTACGCGGTACGTGGTACGCTGTATCTAGGTACCTATACTTAGTACGTGTACCTATGTAAATGAGTACATCTATGTACGTGTACGTCTACGTCCACGTACAAACGCAACAAAAAATTAACCGAATGCAAAACAAAAACATAAATAGGTCTAGGTACGGTAAACATGTACCTAACTAGATAAATACGTCTACATCTGTGTCTACGTCTACGTAGGTATGTAGTATGTAGTATGTACTCATAGGTCACAGTACTATCGTATCGTACTTGATAATAAGTATAAAATACAATAGATAAGTAGAAGTACCTACATACGAGTATGGCACTACACAACACAATAAATGTGTATTGTGTAGGTATGTAGGTACCTAGCTACCTACATACGAGTAAGTATGTATGTGTACTTGTGTAGCTTCAGCTTTGATTAGTGCTGATGCCGATCCCGATCCCGATGCCGTGTCTTTTCGGTTCATGTCTTACATCAGATTACGAATTACGAATTACGAATTACGAATTACGATACGATATGATATGATATGATAAGGACTGTCATGTCGCGTCGATCGAGAACATTTGCCTCTTTTCGAAGTAGGTACTAGGTATGTAATGCATATGTATACCTAATATTGTAAAAAATGTATAGGTGTTAGGTACATATCTATGGTACCATCAGAGATGGCGGTCCGAAATGATTTCTGATTTCGTTCCGGGCCATGTTCCAATGTTCCAAAAAAAGAAAAAAAAATGGTCCATTTTGGTTCACAGCTGAGGTTTCGGACCAGGTTTTGGACCGGTTTCGTTTCGGCCCAATACTGATTTTCTTTCTTTTTTAACACTGATGCACAAATTTTCGGTGTAAATTTGAATTTCGTCCCGTTAATGTTAAACCCATCCAAGTGCCAAATTTAATTTTATAAATTTTTACAGGAGAGGGGAAAAACTGAATAAAAATAATTTTTTGGCACTATATTGACAATTTTAGACCTGAAAGTATGGTAAACAATGGACTTAGCCACGGCTTATCAACATTGAATTGTATTGCAAATTCATTACGATTTACGACATCGTCGATCATCACGTGTACAATGAATTCGATTTGAAAATTTTGAATAATATTACGTACCATGCATACATACCTAGTTACCTACTAGTACGAGTATGTAATAATATGTACAAATATTCAAAAATATATTAGTAGGTACATATCAGTATCAGTACGGAGTAGGTATGAGTAGCTGGTAGGTAGCTACCTAGCTAGGTACATACATATAATATGTACCTAGCTACCTACACGTACACATGTACGTGTACTGAAGTGTAAATAGGTATTCAGTATTATCTTGATATATAGCTGTACTTAGGTAGGTACCTAGGTACCTACTATAGGCAGACGTTAATGCAATATCGTGCAACATGCAGCGCGGCGGGGCACAATGCGACGAAAGCGATCCATAATTAGGCGATTGTCCGACTATTTTTACTCGTTGAATAATTAGCCTCGATTATATTCGAATTGGATAGTCGACTGTAGCCTGTAGCCACTATAGGGTAAAAGCCCCCAACGAGGGCCGACGCGACGCGACAGAATTTTTCTCATCATTTTTTCTACAAGTGCGCGTTTTTCGTTTGCGAAAATTACATAAGCATGGATGTGTACCTGGATAGGTAGTAGGTAGGTAGGTAGGTACCTATACCTACCTAAAATGACGTATGACGCATGACGTATGACGTATGACGTATGACGTATGACGTATGAGGTATGAGGTATGACTGTATGACGTAGCGATGTAAGTATGGTTAAAATTGGTTACCATTCACTGCAGGTGTTTGTGCAGCTTCGCCCAGAGGTATTTTGCACGTGTTGAACGGACCGCCCGGAAACGTATGCGTACTCGTCGTGGGAGGAGTAGCCGAAGCTTTAAAATCTGTACCCGGAAAATATCGCTTAATCCTGAGAAATCGAAAAGGCTTCGTTAAAATGGCCCTCACGACCGGGTAAGTAGTTAAGTACCTACTACCTAGTACCTAAGTAATTATGGTACGTAGCTACGTAGCTACGTACTTAGTACCTACATAACTTACTCGTAGTACGTACCTACCTCTACCCAAATGCGATTAGCTGGAGTTGCACGTATTTGTATGTAGGTTTGTAGGTACGGTACGTAAACGTACCAACCACAACAACGAATATTGTATCTAGCTAGGTGTAGGTACCCATGTACCATGTACCATGTACCATGTACTATGTACTATGTACTGTACCTACTTATCAAATCCTGTGTTCACTGGCATGCGCGCAGTTCGTCTCTGGTACCGGTATTTTCTTTTGGCGAAACCGACACATACGATCAAGCATCCGGCAAATGGTACAGATGGTTGCAAAGAAAACTTCGAGCCACGACTGGCATACCGTTAATTTTAGTCAAAGGTCGCGGTATACTCAGTCATTCGTTTAAACTTTTACCGTACAAACGACCAATCACCACAGTCGGTAAGTCGCCAAATCTTTTCGTAGCTACTACATAGGTACCTAGGTACCTACTTATTATGTGTAGTATAGTACTCGTACTGTATGTAACAACTTTGAAGTAGCGCCGCGCCGCTTTCTTATTTGAAGCATTCGATTCCTCGGCGTTTCCCGAGTAAGTACGACTGTTTTTTACAAAAAAAATTCCGTCTCCGGCAGAGTTTGGCCAAATCGAATTGCAAATAAAGTTGAAAAAAAAAACGAAGAAGAATTTATGACAAATATTCCAAATCCGAATACGGTGCTTTAGGAAAACATGATGAAAAATTAGGACTCCAGGGTGGAGTCATTTTGAATTTAAGCCCAGAGCCGAGCCAAACAAACAGGGATGCTGGAGGGAAGATCGAGGTACAGCGTACAGCCTACAGCCCACCTATACGATATCAAGTGTAGTGCGAGATCAGTAGAAAGATATGTTTTTGATTCTGCCAAGTACGTTATCCGCTCCTCCCCCTCCTCCGCCCGAAGTAAACAAAAATGACACCACAGTAGTGAGAGAGGGGCGAGGTAAAAGTTAACAATTTTTCCAAACTGTCGAGCTAGGCATCGAAATGCACGTTCTTTTACTTCTCGAGTTCACTTCCAGGGCCATTTTCCCAAAAAGCAGTAGGTAGGTTTAAAGGCTTAAATGGTTAACATTGAAAAAATGACGAGCGAGACACCACAACGCGCGGGTATTTTGATTTTGACCTGCAATAATAAATTTGGGAGATTATCCCGGACCCTAACCTCACAACCAGAAACCAAGACATGCGAGGCTTCTGACAGTGAGATGGAGATGGAGATGGAGATGGAGATGGAGATGGAGATGGAGATGGAGATGGAGATGGAGATGGAGATGGAGATGGAGATGGAGATGGAGATGGGGATGGGGATGAGAGGCCAAGATGCCGTGTTGTGTGGCGTTGCGATGCGACTTTACTAGCGAGTTACCTACTTACCTATTGATTACTTGTATCGTGTTGTCTTATTTGCGCAGTGGGCAAACCGATTAAATTACCGAAAATAGAAAATCCGTCCCGAGAGGTGGTAAACGAGTACCATCAAATCTTTGTGCAAGAATTGACGCGATTATTCGAACAATATAAAGTGAAATACGACTCTAGAGGAGAAAACGCCACCCTAGTCATCGAATAGATTCGCATTGGCGTGTTTGCGACAAATGCCGACAGATACCAACAGACACAGGCAGATGCAGATGCAGATGCAGATGCAGATGCAAACGCAAACGTAGACAGGTGGATCAGCGCGTTCCGCGGCTCGGTAAATCCGAAACGTAAACTGCACTACCCACTACTCTGGTTTCAGTTTTCGACATCTCGTCCATCACGTACTAGCGCCTAGCGGGTAGCAGCCGCCGAGCCGGGTACCTTTGCGCAATTAAGCAACAGTATAGAGTATAGGTTCCTATATCGCAAGTGCCCAGCTGCAGGTACTCACTTACACCCTACACCGTACACCGTACACCGTACATTGTAGGTACTAGGTAGGTAGTGGGTAGGTACTTACGTGATAAGTTTAGATATCCAGGTTAGACCGTTGGACGAATTATTTGCCACTAATGTACAAATAGATGAGTAGAAATACGTATTATGTACTTACTTTTACTTGCCTTTGCCGCGTATGCTTACGAGTATGTAGCGTATATGTATTACATCCAGTTCATTGTGTAGGTACCTATTACATATTGCATTTTTCTCTTTCTTTTCTCTTCTTTTCTTTTCAAATCTGTAGCTCAACTGCGCAGTTTGTTTTGGTTTTTGCTATCATCATCGGGTAGGTATGTACACATGTAGTAAATATCGCTAGTCGTCCTTCTTCTGATTTTTTACTTCAAATTTGACGCATCGTACCTATTTCGGATAGACAGTTAATCTACACCTACTCAATCGCGCAAGCACCTGCACATCTCTGGTCAGCCGTATTCATTAGGGTGGATTGAAAAAAAAAAGTATCTTGGATTTTGACGAGAAAAAGTGATGGAGTAGTTTACCTCGGATGGGAAACTTCTCAAAAAAATTTTCTGCGTGAGGCCATTTAAAAAAAAAAAACGACGGTTCTTTGCCACTTTTGAAAAGTGCAAACTGCTGGAAAGCCTCAAAAGTGCAACTTGAGTTTATACGCCTCTTTAAACAATTGACATCGAGCTTTTAAATTAAAATAAAGTCGAATTACAAGATAATATTAATATTGTTAAATGACGGCACGGAAAAAATCGAGAGCCTCGAAATGGGGAAATAAATTCGGAGGTCGTCCTACACCCATCTACAGTGATTTTCGACCAAAATCTATGTAATTATAAATTTTGTACATATTTACTTGTGTATTTTTAGAATATCTGCGAAATCAGCGTTTTTGACCATACATAGGTATACCTAGGTACTTATAAAAATCACGTAATCACCCCCGCCCCTCCCACTCCTATCTCAATAAAATCTACAAATCATTTTTTACTCTTCAATGTAATCATAATACGACTATCCGTTCTAAGAAAATAAAATAAAAATTGAGATACATAAGTAAAGTTTTTGAAAAACTTTCGAAACGTTGAGCTTTTTTCCGGGATATTTAAAAATAAACCAAAAAATTTCAAACATTCGCCGCGTCTTTTTGAGACCATTTCACCACTGTTTTGCCACTGACCCTTCAAAATTCGAAAAAAGGATGTACCTACGGTAAATGGTATGGTATGGTAGTAGACGTACAATCGCAGCGTACAAGGACGAAATCGATACGGCAGTAGCCGGCGAGTCTGAGAGCTACGGCCACGACTACCGCTATTGGTATGGTACAGCTTCGGCTGGCGTCAAAGTGATTCGCTATCGCTATCGCTATCGCTATACGTAGGTATAACCCTATACTGTACGTAGTCGTACTCTGTCACGGCGTGTATACGAATAATGTGTATCGTCAGCAGCACGTAGCGTAGATACGTATGTACCATATACCGAGTACGCTGTTTTGTCGCATGCAACTCGACGCGAAATGATGCCAGTTTTTCGCGCGCGCGTACGCGTATCATTAGAATTTTTTTCGTCAAATTTGATAGGTAAATCGAGTTTTTTTTTTCATATTGTTTACATTGCGTAAGTATACGAGCATAAAGTTGAACGCGGTGGCGATGTCGATGGCGATGGCGACGGCGACGGTGACGGCGACGGCGGTGCAGGAAACAACAAACACGTAGAACAGAAGGGGGAAACATGGTAAGTAAGTTCAAAGTACCCAGTACTCTACATAAATGTATGTATAGGTACTACGAGTACCTAAACGTAAGTAAGTAGATATATGTAGGTACCTATCTATATAGGTATACCTAATCATTATTTTGTTGAAACGACAATATTCTGGAAAAAAAATTTAATCATAGGTAATGACTAATGAATCGTGAAAATAATTCATAGGTAAGTATTTTGGAATCCGAACTACCTACGTTTCCCTTATTCAATTCTTAAGTTGGGAAAAATCATAGGCAATCGTTGTAAAATTGTTGCTTTTCAAAACTATCGTTTTGGGGTACCGGTAAACTGGGGTAACATTGATCAAAAAATGGCTATTTTTTTTAGTTTTTTTGTTGTGGAGGGGAGGGGAGGGGGGCTGGCGGGGAAAAAAAAAATTCTAAGTAAACTTGAGTGGATTCTGAATCGAATGGCGCAAACCGCGTCTCGATCGGATGCAGTGTTGCCACTACAGAAAATTCCAAAAACAGGTCCTCCAAAAAAAAAAAATGGGGTAACTTTGATCGCCCCCCAAAAAAACGTGGATTTCAGTGGGGAAACCCCAAAATTACGTCTGATAAACTAGGTACTAATGTAATAGAACATATTACATATAAAATTTATTCAAAAAAAATCAAAATTTCATCTCGAAATCACAGAGATATCGTTAAAAAATAAAATTACATCATTGAAGAAAAAACATACGTTTTCAAAAGGAGAAAAAAAGCTCAAAGTTCAAGCAAAGTTGTGTTCAAGTGGCTGTCAACCTTCCTACGCAATACATGGATGTGAAAAATGAAAATTTTTGCTGTTTTCTGGGATTTCTTGCCATTTCAATACAATTTTTCTTGCTTTAGATTTGCCC
Organism: Pseudococcus viburni; assembly: GCA_033439095.1. Taxonomy (NCBI): domain Eukaryota; kingdom Metazoa; phylum Arthropoda; class Insecta; order Hemiptera; family Pseudococcidae; genus Pseudococcus; species Pseudococcus viburni. The sequence continues at coordinate 52,140 of JAVBJF010000476.1, read as the reverse complement.
AAAAAGACCCCCTCGCGTATACTCGTTTTAAAGGAAATTTTAAGCACTTTTTCGGCACATCACCCCCCCCCCCTTCGTATACTCGTTTTGTAGGGAATTTCAAGCACTTTTTTTTTAGAAATTTCATTCTGGTGTGATGAATTCCATGGTACTTATTATTCATTGTCTCATTCAAAATTTTGAATTTCTTGGCCGCAGCTCTGATCGACAGTCGATCTTCAGCAACTTCCAGGATGACCTCATTCAATGTATATTCGGTGTGACGGACATATTTTCGAGTATCCGGCGTCCTACGCCGATTTCGCGGCATTTATAAAAGTAAAAAAATTGTATATTTTAGCGATCAAAGTTCCCCCACTTTTGTAAATGCCTCATGGTGAGCAGAGGGATGGAGAAATTTTTTTTTCGAAAACTGATTCTTGGTGCCAATGAGTTGCTAGAGAAGTATGTATGGGACTCAATACGTTACAATGAGTGTACATACCTTTTTGTCCGGAGGTTTTCCACTTGTAACTTTTTTTCAAAAAACTCACTTTTTTAAAAACGTAATTTTTTAAGGTACAAAACAACTGATAAAAAAAACCAAACCACATGTGTCACATAGCCTCAAGGCCTGGCTATCGAATGCCGTTGGAATCACAGCGATTGGTTCACATCTCGACAGCCAGGAGCACTAAACGTGTTGAAAAAAGTGGCGATCAAAGTTACCCCGTGCGAATCAAAGTTACCCCAGTTTACCAGTACTTACCTATCATAAAATTCTTACATAAAATTTCAATTTTTATCGAGTTTTTCTTCTCGATACCTATATCCTTGGCTCTTTCCAATTCTTAAATCAGTCCAAAATACCACAGCTACAAATTTTAGCTTTCAAGATACGTATTGGGTACCTACATATACATTATCATCCATTCGACAGGATTTTTCCCCAATTTTTCAATTCAAATAAATGTACGTTCGATTATACCGAGCAAGTGAAAATTTATTTGAATTTCCAATTTTAAAGGACCACAAACGTCATCGAAGCAAAAGCATCGCTTTAAATTTTAAAATTTACGAAAAAAAACCTAATCGTGCAAGCATACCAATTTTTGTCCAACTTCCATATTGAAGGGGCTACGAATGTATGCTAAAATTATTCTTTGGATAAAAAGAAATTCCAAAAAATTGATTTTGGGAGTTGGTAGTTTTATAAAAATCAAACAATTTTTTCATCGCGACGTCTCAAATTTTCATGTAATTGGGACAGGAGCTAAAAAAGTGTTGGAATTATATGTATTTACTTACTCGGTTTAGGAGAGACGTAAAAAAAAAAAAAAGGTGGCAAATGACGTTAGAATGACGTGTAGTTCAAATGTAGGTGTTTCAAAAAGGTTACCAAAGAGTGGTTGCGATTAAGCAATTTTTAAAAAAATAAGCCAAAGAAGCAAACAAACGAGTTAGGTAGTCCTAGGTACCTAGGTATAAGTAAACACAACATCTATTGGCGTAGCAAAGGCTCGGACTTATTGTATTTTGTCTAAATCTTACAAAAGTAAACTTTTTAGTATTGTTCCTCAAAATTATTTCAACTAATTTTATTAGGAATATATTTTTTAAATTGAAAATCAAATTTTTTAAAAGCTTTGGCCTCGCTGGGCTCGACTTTGCTATACTTCTCCTTCAATAGTTTTGAAGTAAAAGTGGCCAATTTTTCATTCTAGTTTACTAACCTAAAACATTGCATTATGGCGCCTTGAACTTGCGGTTTTATAAAATTTTCGACCTCGCTTCGTTTGGGCCAAATTCATTTTTCTCGCATGCACATTGAAACTACAAAATTTCTTAATTGAATTATAATTTTCCTTGAAATTTTCCACTTTTACTTCGTTCGGGACAAAAATACAATTTCATAGGTTTTTGCAACTACATACGAGTAGGTACCTACATAAATATTTAAAATGAAGTTACTCGGGGAAAAGCAATGAATTGAATGAGAGGGAGAAATGGTCAATAAATTTAGTTCAGTCTGCGAATTTGTGTCATCCATCCCCTCTCCCAAAAAAGTCGGTCTGTTTCGTGTCTGAATAAATTGATTTTCAAAAATTTTCAAAAATCAAGCCGGAAATTCTGAGATTTTGTCTCTTCAATTCAATATTCAAACTTCGGTACGTCATTGCACACTTTGCAACATCATTAATGAAACTTGAATTTTACTTCAAATTCAATTCCATCACAAACGCGCTCAAGGGAGGGGAGGCTCAAGGGACTCGAGCTCCCCCCCCCATCCTTCCAGCTGGGAAAGGAGATTTTTTATTACAAAAATGTGAAAAAGTACATTTTTTTGCTACCTATTCAAACATGATTTTTTGAAAATTTTTCGCCCTCGCTTCGTTCGGGCAATATTTTAGTGATTCTATTTCTTGAATAATAATAAACATAAATACCTAACTAAATAAATTTAAATCGGTCTTCGAAGAAATTCTGCTTTTGAGAATCAGTGAAATGGTTTTCAGTTAAAATTAATGATTTTTCACTAATCTCTCAGTCAAATATTACTGATTTCTCAATCAATTCCCATTTGTCAGGAAAAATCAATCATTATGACTTAATTTGAAGATCGGTGACAAATCACCGATTTTCAGTTAAATTCATTTCACTGATTCAAGCAGGTAAATTTTACCTATTATTTCAGATTTCAGGAGTGTATTGATTGTTTGTTCCAAAAAATTTCAAAATTTTCTAATTTTTCTTTGCTCAAATCGGTTTACGCTTCCCCCCTTCAATTTTTACTAGAATTCTCAGCCCCTCCCTTAAATAATTTCTGGTCGCACTTATGATTTCATCTCTAAAGTTGGCAAGTTTCAGTTTCAAAGTTGGAAAAATTGAGAACGTCACCCCCCCCCCACCACAAATACTTCGCTACGCCACTAACAACATTACAACCTTAGCCGGCTAAAAATATACTTACTTAGGTAGGTAATATTATCACCTTTTCATAATCTTATAATGCAAATACCCTTCATCTTCGGCTTCTATCCTTCTTACCTTTCACAGTCTTCAACACTTTCCAACCGTCCTACCCTTCATACTCTCAACCTTCGCATTTAAACCCCAAAAAAACGTACACCACCTAACCCCAGGAGAAACAAAAGGGGTGGACATAGCACATATTCTGCTGAGTAGGTAACTTGTGCTAACGATGTTTACGACAACCACCTACTCAAAACTCTGACTGCGGATCAGTCAAAAAATTTCATTAACCCCCCCCCCCCCCATGGTTTTATCAGCGAAAAACATTTCTGAAACTTTAAAATGCGTTTTTCTCGAAATTTTGATTTTTCAACTTTTCAGTTTATCAATTTTCAAAAATTCATAAAAAAAATCGAGATTTCCACCAAAAGACCTCTGGTTTGCGCCATTGTGACCGGAATTTATCCCACTATTGCCCCCTGGTCTCAACTCCATACCGACAGAATGGGCCCTTTCGACGCGGAGGTAGAGTACACATATTACAAATTCATTATCGAAAAAAAACATACCTCCGATTTTGATGAAAATCGCTAGAGAGCGATACGGATGCGGACGCCTCGAAACGCCGCGTCGCACCAAGCCAGTCGATTCATTCTGAGCTGGCAGCCAGCGCCGCACCTACAAAATGCTGACTCCATACTTCGTAAAGGGGAGGAGGAAATAGGAAGTGGCGCGGCGCTACGAGCCCTCAAAATGGGGTTACTGTCGAGAATAATCTCGCCGCTGTTGCTTTGCTTTGCTTTGCGCGGCGCCACGCGGCGTATGTGGACTATTAGGATGACTACCACTGGGAGAAAATTTTACAGAACCCGAACCCGAACCCGAACACTGAAAGCCCGAGTTTTTAAGTAGTTTTTCAAGAAACGAAACACCCTTTTCCCGACCATAGTATTCAAAAATTTACTCCAATTCTGATTTCGATTTCGATTTGTAGGTATCGATAAGTATATTAGAAATGCGCGACCTAGGAACATGTTTTACGAGATTTTGCCGCTTGGTCGATGACAAAAGGCAGATAGGCATACCTACCTATGTACATACAATATATGTACATGCTACGTATGCATGTAGGTAGATAGGTACTAGGTGCGACTAGCGAGTAGATGCCTTAACGGAAAACAATTTTTTTTGTTTCAGCCGCGAGTGATACGAGTTGTTCGCCGGCTAATAACGCTGTGGCTGATTCTGAAGACGACGGCGACGCTGGCAACGAAATGCTGGTCGCCGCCGTGCCGCTGCTACCAACAGTCCGACGGCATATACTCGATCGTTTGCGTCGGGGCCGGATTACGCGGTATACCGCAATCGTCGCTGGACTTTTACGCGCAGATTTTGAATTTTAGTGGAAACCGGCTGGCCGAGGTGGCGGACGACACTTTTCGAAACGCCCGCTTGCAGCGGTTGGAGATCGTGGACTTGAGCGACAACGGTATAGAGCGGGTGGCGCGCGACGCTTTCGCCCAGTTGACAAATCTGCTGGAGGTGGACTTGTCCGGCAACCGCATCGACGCGATACGCGACAAAATGTTCGCGCACAACCGCTTCCTGAACACGATACGCTTGAGCGGCAATCCGATCCGGGTGCTGGGCGAACGCGCTTTTCCGCTCTCCGTCTATCTGCGAACGTTGCATTTCCAAGGCTGCCAACTGAAGCGCATACATCGTTACGCCTTTTTCAGTACGCCGCTTCTCGAGCATTTGAACTTGAAAGACAACGCGCTCAAGTCGCCGCCGATGACGGTGCTGCGACTTACGCGCTTACGTACCCTTCAGCTGGACGGTAATCCGTGGAAGTGCGACGATCGTCTGCGGCGCGTACTCCGATGGTTGCGAAGTAAAAGCGGCGGCGGCGGCGGCGACGGCGACGGCAACGACGATTGCGACCGCAATCGAACGCAGTCGCTGTTGTGCGTGTTCGGCGAAACGCAAAACGCCGTCTTCTGGGACACCATGGAAGTCGGCGCCGGCGTCGACGACTTTGGAAAAATTCAAAAGCTCGCTAACCACCACCACCACCCACGACGCAGTCGCCGTCGCCGTAGCCGTCGTGAGAGAAGGGCGATAAACACGTCCCGTAAAACGCACATAGCGCGTCATCAAAAAATCAGCGGAAACGGTGGTGGCAGCGGCGGCGGAGGCGGTGGCGGTGGTAGCGGCGGTGGCCACGGCGTAATTTCGGACGAAAATGCCGAACCGGAATGGATGGTGGCGGCCGCCAACAGCTACGTGCCAACAACTTGGAACTACACAATCGCCATTCCCGTCAACTGCACTCAACAGTACGAGTATTCTCCTACCAGATTTCTGAAAAATTATTACTCGTACCACAGACCGAATGCGATCCCGACGGCGGCAGTTGCGACCGCGGCTGGTGCATCCCTTGCCGCGACTAACGCCACAATCGTTTCGGCACCTATGACCGCCGCAATTCCACCGCATCCGGTCTACAGCAACGCTAAAGTGGCGCGCAACTACGTAGAACGTCCGCGACAATCGAGAAACACCGATATCGGTTCTGTGTCCGGCTCCGGCTCCGGCTCCGGCTCCGGCTCCGAAATTGAAACAAACATGGTCGCCGCCGCCGCCGCCGCCGCCGAACAACGACTGTTACCGCAGGCGAACGGACACGACCGCCGTTTAAACAACGAGTACGACGAGGCTGGCGACGGTGGGAATTTGCACGACGGCGATACTTTCATCGAAAAAAATCACGCGATTATACTCGGCGCCGAAGTGGTGCTGATCGTAATTTTGCTGATGGTTTTGTACCAGCTGTGGAAGGAAAATCGCAGACGCGTTCGCTTGGTGGACGATGCTGCCATCATGGCCGCCGCCACCGCCGAATCAGGAGTCAATATTCCTCTCAACAACGGCGGCGCTAGAGTCAAAAATTACGACACGCAAACTGAAGGCTACAAAAGGTAAGTTCTAGGTACCGAACAAGCTAGTTTACAATTTCCAAATTTCTATTCCCAATTCCAATCCCAGTCGCCGACAACGACGCAAGGCGGTCGCTCTCAAGAGTTAGTCCACTCCGACTCCACCCAACTACACTAGGCACGTAGACAGCTGCAGACTGCCGACGCGACACGACACGACGCGACGCGACTGCGACCGGCCAAAACGGACACACCTACATACGTAGACGTACCTTTGATCTTAATACTCATACTATAATATAGTACCTATGTACCTAGGTGTACCTGTACCTGTACCTATACCTATACCTATACCTATACGTACCTACTTATATACGTTTCAGATATTCGCTATCGGATGAGGAATACACCAACATTCGAAACGGAACCACCACTACCGCCGCCGCTGTCGACGAAGGCAAATACGACGCCGAAAGCGGTTATCTTTCTTACCACAGATATAACAGCATCGAAGGCGACAATCCCATCCCCAACAGCAACAACAACGATTATGGCGGCGATACTCAAATCCAAACCCAATCGATCAATCGATGCAGTAACGGCGGCGGCGGCGGTGGCGGCGGCGACGCAGCCCCTGGCGAGATCGGTAGCGACAGTGACAGCGACAATGACGACGATACGCCGCCGCGTATCATCGCTATCAATGGTTCATTGCGGCGTGGTAATTCAATGTCGTCGCGACGCAGCCGAACACGCCAACTCCAGCATTCGAAACTCATCAATAACGATCGTAAAGCCGCAGCTGCAGCCGCAGCCGCAGCCGGTGCCGGTGCCGGTGCCGGTGCCGGTACTGGTATTGGTGGTATTGGTACTAGACGCAGTATTGACCGTGTTCATGCACGCCGACATTCCAACTTGAGTGGCAGTGGCACCGACAATGACGACGACTTTCAACGCGACTAAAAAAATAGGTTTCGTGTCGGTCGTGTCGGATGTCCCATCCGACACGAATGGAGCGACTCGAGGCCCAGGAGCCAGGAGCCAGGAGCCAGGAACCAGGAACCAGATGGAGAGGTTTTCGCTTTATACCTGATTCGCTCGGAATTACCTATTCAACTACAAAAAGGCATTCGCGTCAGTTTTACATCTACCTACCTACCTACCTACTTAGTACATACCTTTACCCAGGACTTATCTTCGTGCACTTCTACCTACACGGATACAAGTCCCAGGGATGTATGATGTATATATTACCTACATATAAGTATGTACCTATCGATATAATACAACCATTTCTTTTTAGTTTCTTGATTTATATGGTTATTAATTATTACTGATTTTCGAAAATTCTGTGATAGTTGAACGGTATAGGTAGGTAAAGGTATACCGTACCCAAACCAGCTTTAGGTTTATGGTAGGTAGATATTATGTAGGTACATACATGAAATGCTCGATTACGCGCGCATTTCTGCCCCAATATTTTCGAAAATATTGTCTCAAAAAAAATTATGCGCGCATTTGAACATTCCTTGCCAACTCTATCCCCCTCACTTCAAATAATGCTGGGAAAATGTTTTGAAAAAAAGGTCGAGTAGGTATGTTACCGGTACACAAAACCATATACACTCTTTTCCTTGGCCCGAGGCACATTATGCTTTTCACCATGGTTGGTATTTCAATTTATTTCGGAGGGGGCTCAAAATTTTGTTTTAAAAATGATTGCTTAGAATTTCGAAATCAACCTAATCGCAATTTACACCGTCGCGAAAAATTTTTTGTATATTTTTTGGCTATAAAACCGTGCTTCCGACGATTCGGAGATCGTCAGAACGCTTTTACGAAGTTGGTTTCATTTCTGCGATGGAATTACTCATCCCTACATTATATGTACCACTACAGTAGATACGTATAAGCTGGACGATCCTTTTCGTTGGCGTGGCGTTAATAAAATTGCATAACTGGTTTGCCATAAATAAACGCTCGTCGTCGTTCGTTATTTAGCTTCTCCTCCACCGAGCCTTCGCCACGCCCACCCTAAAAGAGAAGAGACATAGTAAACGCGTTTTCAATTGAGAACGCGCATCATTTCTCGTTCGTTTTTTTCACACCAGCAAACTTGTAACTTGACTGACCTGACCGACGAAGCGCTCGACAACGAGATTTTTTGTCATCTTTCTAGAATTTTGAGACGAATTCTATGACAGTGTTGCCGACTGTTTTTTGATTTAGGTACTTGCGCAATTTGAACAGAATTTCAAGTCAAGCGAGGATTTCACCACAGGCAAGCTACAAGTTGAGCCAGCAAGTGAATTTGCGGATAGGTGGCGTATTTCACGATCATAACAACTTGCACGTCGATATTAGTTTGTGTTGCGTTGTGATAACTGATAATACGCGTCGACAAAATATTTTTCAACCCCAAAATTTCAGATTTTGAATAACATTTTTTCTCGACTCTAAAATTTCTCCTTACAATTTTTTTTCGCAAGTCTGAAATATTTTATTTTGAAAAAAATTTTCCTCGGAAATACAAAAATATCAGCCTCCAATTTTTTATCAGGTCTAAAAATCTTTCATTTCAAATGAGATGTTTTCTCAACACTGCAATTCCTCCCTCCAATTTTTTTCTCAGGTTTAAAATTTTTCAAGAAAATTTCAAAAAATGAACAACTGCAGAAAATTGCAAATTCAAATTCCAATTTCAAAAAATAATCCAAACATCTAATTTTTCGTTTTTAATTATTCTCCTCATTCTTTTGAATTTTGGCATCATTTTATTTCATTCGTGATGACAATTCTTCGAAAGCACTGCATGTACCTACTTGCAAAAAGTAGAAATAATCTCTACTTTTGCAAGTAAGTACTGTTCACTCGTTACATTTTCACTGGGAATTGGGAAAGTTACTTGCTCAAGATAAAAAATTATTAGGGATTGAAGAAAGTAGGTTCAATTTTTAAATCGCCGAATGAACAATTCGACTTACCTACATATGCCAAAACCTACCGCTATTGTTCGATTTTGAAAAAGTTTTTTATTTTTCCAATCTCCCCGGGGGCCCGTCTTTTGCGCGGTATTAAGTATAACTGAAAAATCAAAAACTTTGGTTTTTCGGCCCACCAGAGTAAGTTTAGGTAGGTAACAGTCAATCGGTACCATTTACCTACAGTACGGTAAGTACACAGGTATGTGTTATGCACATACAATTACCCAAAGTATACGATGACATTTGGTTAATGCAGCGCTGCGTAGCGCAGCATCGGCGGCAGTGCGATGTGCTTATGCGAAAAATTCTAAAAACGCGAGTGCAATTTCGACGGGCAGTTTCGCTGCGTCGCGTCGCGTCGCGTCGTGTGCATTGGAAATAGAAACAAAAAACGGTCGCGTCGATCGGTACGCGTACGCTAACTGTTTCGAATAAAAATAGTAACTCGCGTCAATTCGTATTCGTAAATCGCACGTACAACTGCGAGTAGGTACCTATCTACGCCTGTATACTGTACTTACGTTATGCGTTAGTGTATTCGGTATAAAGTGTAATACGCGCAGCTTAGACGGCTAGTCTTAAGTAGCTAGCTAGCTACATACTTACTCGTAATCAGTAATCGGTAATCGGTAATCGGTAATCAGTTAGTAAGTAAGTAATAGTAGGTAGCTAGGTACCTATATGTATTGATATTCGCTGTATATAGTACCTACACCTACACCTACACCTACACCTAATAACGTAGAACGTAGATGTACCGTATACTGTACAAATTCTTACACAAGTGAAACAATTGTGAAGTTTTCTAACGATAAGATACAGTTAACTATAGGTACTACATTATCAGATCAACGCGAATTCCATAAATTTGAATATCACAATTTGCAGTTGGCTACACTGATTGAAGAAATTCTCAAAATTTTCTTCAAAAATCAATTAAAAAAAAGAGAGATAAAATTACCAGAAGTAAAAATAAATGATTCAGGGCCAGCGAAAATTTCACAATATTGAAATTTCGCGATCCGCAACTTTTCGACTTCCTGGTAACAAAATGAGTTTTGATCGGAGAAGGATGGCGATGGTTCAGAGAGATGGAGAAACTCAAATCGCACCTTTTTACTGCTGTTCCATGAATCTCACGCCATTTTTACTACCTAGCTTTAAAAAAAAAACGCGTTTTTTTCAAAAGAAGGTGCTCTTTGGGAACCCCAGCTGCCTTCCCCCTCCACCTAGGGGACTCAATTTTTTTGATAGTCTCCGATAGTGACCCAGAAAGCCTACCGAGTTTAGTCAAAATCCGAGGTATGGTTTTTTTTTTGAGTTCCACCCTAAAGTACATGCACATACTTGTAAGATGGGTAAATGACGGAGAAAAACAGAGAGATATGGTACCTATTAGCAACACGTACGAGTAGTTCACAAGCTACATAGTAGATAGCTAGATACCTATTACCTGCAGCTGCCTATAGGTTTAGGTGATCGGTGCGTCGGTGCACAGTTCCACAGTACACGACTACGCTCGTGAAATAGCTAGTGGCCGTGGCAGAGGTGGGGTGGGGGTGGGGTGGTGGTATTGGTAGCGATAGGCGAGAGATTGAGCTGTAAAGTGTAAATTTTGATTGTGTGCGTCGTTGTGTTTCTCATAGCAGCCGGCGGCGCTCGGATGTACGAAAGAGAACAACCTACGAAGCTACGAGCTACGAGCTACCAGCTACGAGTAGATGGACTGTTCTTGTTGTATGCACTGAGAGCAAGTTGGTGATTTCGCAGCAGGCGTACGGTACGCAATTTACACAATTTACGCATATCCGTGTCCCGTGTCCCGTGTCCCGTGTCCCGTGTCTCGTGTCTCGTGTCTCGTGTCTCGTGTCTCGTACCTGAACCGGTGGCGAAATCAAATTCGCGTGTACCTACGGTTACTTAACATCTTTTGAAATGGACTCGAATATGACCACAACCACAACCGCAAGCGCCACAGCCACAGCCACAGCCACAGCCAAGCTGGATACAAAAATGGAAGGAAAAAAACTTGACGTACGTATTATTACCTACCTACCTACGAGTACATACTGTACCTAATTTTGTTCGGCAGGTCGGGTCGGGTCGGGTCGCGTCGCGTCGCGTATTCGCGTACGCTACCACTAGATAGGTACTTACTATTTAGGGATTCAGATGGTCGCAGTACGTACTACATATGTACTACCTAGTACCTAGTAGGCAATCTGTATCTAGACCGTACCATACCTATGTACTATTTCGAGTAGATATCTAACATAACATCGGTAGTTAGTCTTTCTCGTCGCGTCGAAACGTGCATCGTGCACCGTGCACCGTGCACCGTGTACCTATACCTACACGTACGCATGTAAATAATTCACTTATAGGTAGTTTACCCATTGTATTTTTTTTTTTTTGGCAGACATGCGCATATAGGTAGTCCCAGCTCCAAGTCTACGTTTACGTCTAGGTAGTAGGTACTAGGTAAGGTGCCTATCTAACTAGTAACTAGTAACTACGTACGTGTGCGTGAACGTACATGTTCGTACGGAGCTACGGACATTACACGATCACGATAGATAATAGATATGTAGAAGGCGGCTGGGCGGCCGCGGTCACGGTTCAGCTGATACATATTTCGTCTAAACTTGAATAAACAACGCGTACGATACGGCACGGTACGTAGTACACAGTACACAGCACACAGCACACAGCACACATACATTCACATAGGTATAGGTAGGTATGGATGGATGGATGGATGGATGGGGGTAACTAAACTAAAGGTTAAGACGATTCTATACGGTAGGTAGCAGGTACTCGTATAGCGGACATCACCGTCAGCGCACGCGTACCTAAGACCTACGCTACGTAAGTAAGTACCTAGCTAAGTACATTACATAGGTACCTAAGTACCTATGTAATGTAAATATTTTTCACAGCTCAGCGCAGCGTCCTCTTTTATCGCGGATAAGTTATTGAAAAAGAGATTAGCCGTTAATTACTAACGTAAGGTACGTGTTACGTAACACGCAACAAAAGCGTAAGCGCGCAACTTGGTTACCTAGTTTTTTCTCGCAGGAAAACGAATAGAAAGGTAAGAAAGTAGGAAAGTAGGAAAGTAGGAAGGTAGGAAGGAAAAAAGGAAGGAAGGAAGGAAGAAAGTACGTAATTCGTAATTCGGCCCACCCATCTTGATACCTATTACCTACCTACTTTGGTTGTGTAAAAATACGAGTAGAAGGGTACAAAATAGAAAATACTATCCTATCATCGGGCAGTGTAATGCTGGTTTCTCGAATTCCCCCAAGTATGGAAAAAAGTTTCCGGCTCAAATGTTAACCTGGTACAGATGTTTGGGATTTTTATTTTTTTCTAAAATACAGCATTCCAGAAAAATAAGGTACCATAAAAAAAACTTTTCAATACACGACCCGCGTTTACATCTGGTACCTACATGTATTTTATACCTATCTATGTCGTCGGATTGTCGTATAGGTGGATATTTTCACCAAACATACTTTTTCATTGTAGAGGGAGTAAAAGTCTACTTTTACTCCCTCTCGCGAATCACTCGAGTGCTCAAACTCGACTTTTACTCCCTCTATAATGAAAAATATCGTATGCAACTCGGGAGATAAAGCGAGGGAAATAACTCAAAATCGTCGAAAAACACTTTTCATACTAATACCTGTAATATACATCATTACACCTCTTTCTATTGAATGCAAAAGTAAGTCTTTACTGGCAACCAACGAGTGAACGCGTAACTGTGAGAAAAAGTAACTTTTTACTCCCTAGGGAGGTAAAGTGACGTTTATTATGTGTTTGTTTACGTACATTTTCTACATTGCGCATGCGCTATCCCATTTTCAGTACTGATAACGTTATACTTCAATTTTCTTTCGTCTTATGGTTACCATTAAAGACTACCCCGGGGAAAAATTTTTATTTTAAATCATATATGCTCATATATGGGAGTATATTAGGTCATATATGCTCATATATGGTCAGACTGGAAAAGCGGCCATACTGGATCATATATGGGACGATATGGGATTTTCAATATATGCTCATATATGCTGATATATGAACATACATGCGTTCATTATATTCACTCATATATGCCCATATATGAACGAATTAGACTAGACGTGGTCATATGAATCCATGTGCACCCAAAATTCAAGTTTGGGTACAAATGGATTCATATGGCCACGTCTAGTCTAATTAGTTCATATATGGGCATATATGGGTGAATATAATGAACGCATGTATGCTCATATATCAGCATATATGAGCATATATTGAAAATCCCATATCGTCCCATATATGATCCAGTATGGCCGCTTTTCCAGTCTGACCATATATGAGCATATATGACCAAATATACTCCCGAATATACTCCCATATATGAGCATATATGATTTAAAATAAAAATTTTTCCCCGGGACTTTTGTATTCAATAAAAAAAGGTGTAATGATACGTATTACAGGTATATAGCATGAAAAATAGTATATGCTATTATCTCCCTTGTTGCATAATATACTAATACGTACTTAGCTGCCTAGCTGCCTAGCTACCTACCTGCATATGTATGTACACATAGCACATAGGTACCTACACATGGTATTCCACATGTAAGTAGGTAATACCTAAAACGTACATGGTACATAAATAGGTACTCGTACAGCTACAGACGGCTATTAGTGTTTATACTAATTTTATATGTACAAGAAAAGAAGCAACCTTGACTAACGGTCATTACACCTCAGGTTTCTGAATGACCTTTACAATGTATAGGGATGAGATTTTTATGTTTTTACATGTGTTTTTTTTTTTGGGGGGGGGTCATCACCGGTAGAAGTATTTACAATACGGTAGATACCTACCTATCTTTGCGAACCATAAAATTCCGTGTAAGATGAGCATAATGTGTACGAGCATATTTTAACATATTTTTCGTAAAAAGCATAAAATTAATATTTTTCAATGATTTTACCCGTTTTTGACATATTTTGAGCTTATTTTACCCCCTTTTTTTCGTTTAACGCGACATTGTTCGAAAAATACTCAAAAATCCATTTTTTCAAAGACGAAAAAAAACTTGAAAAATCGACTTTTCAGGTACCGAAATCTGCCCCTGGGGGAAAAAAATAATTTCATAATTTATGGAATATACCTAAGATGTTTTAAACATCTGTTTTTTTAGCTGGTAAATACGTTTTTCAAATAAATGAATGAGATTTCCGTTTTTGAGTTTGTCGTAGGTATTACTGTTCTCCTTCAAAAACCCTGAATTTTGATACCCATTTGTTGAACATATTTCGACATATTTTCGAATTTTTAAGAACATTTTTGACATATTTCAGGCTGCGAAAAACATAGTTAGGTGCAATAAATTATTCGCATAAAACACGATTTCTATGACATAAATATCCCATCGCTATTTACAAATGACTATTAAAGGTACCTATGTATTTGTATACAGTTACAGTGTACAGTACCTACTCGTACCTAAATGTACCCACGTGCTACGTAGTAGAGCTACCTATACTAGAAATTCGCCGAAATCGGTAATAAGTTTAGCAAGGTAGTAGGTATAAGTACATAGGTATAGGTGCAGGTGTAGGTGTAGGTGATACAGTGGGTAGGTTTTTGGTCAGGTAAACTGTATACCTAGGACCTACCTACCTATCTGCCTGCCTGTCTACCGACGTAATATTTACACTATCGCTATACGCTATACGCTATATTCATACCGCATCTCGCATCTCGCCGCACCGCTTGCGTTTCGCTTCGCTTATCGCAAAAGGTTCAAAAATAAGCGTGCTTATTGAACATCAACGATAACGCCACAATGCATCGTACAGCACCGCACCGCTCCGCTCCGCTCTTGTACGGTGTACGGCGTACGAGTACGTCTTTACCTACATCACATACGGTAGATTAGCTATAGCTATACGTAGACGTACTCGTACATACTGGTATGTGGAATATTGTAGATGCACGAGTACGCTACCTCAATTTAACGTTGCGTTCTATGTATCAAGTTTGTTACTGTTGACTGTTAAGCATTCAACGTTCAACGTTCAGCGTTTATCGTTTAATGATTAACGTTTAGAGTTCTTTATTCACGAGTCGCCCCGTTAATTAGATAGCAGGATAGAACAAAGCCAATTTTTCCTTGTATCTTGCAATCTTGCGATTGTAGATGCTTGTGATGACTGATGAGGTACCTATTCCGGTACCTACATACATACCTACTGTATTTTGGTGATTGTTAATTTACGCATAGCGATAGCGATAGCGATAGCGATGGCGACGGCGACGATGACGTAATTAGGTACCTATCTCACGTTGAACATGCTTGGTGCTTTGCTATTTCTACCAACTGGAAAGTGGATGGGTATTGGTTATTGGTTATTGGTTATTGGGTAGTGGGTAGTGGGTAGTGGGTAGTGGGTAGTGGGTAGTATAGGTAAAGCAAAACGCATAACGGTGCGGTGCGGCGAAACTTTTGACGCCGTCTATGTGGTATCAGATTCGTATCCGATACCGATACCAATACCGATCCTGATGGTCGATGGTCGATGGCCGATGGCCGATGGCCGATGGCGAGAACGAGTACCGTATTACGCTAGCAGGTAGATTAGGATGGTAGGTAGATGTACGGTATCGGTATCGGTATCGATACTAAGTAGACGTAGGCGTAGGCGTAGGCGTAGGCCTAAGTAAAACTCTAATCGTAATAGTTGGCCGCGGCCATTTGTCATTACAGATGAGATGTAACAAAGCGAGATTCGGTCCGTTTGAAATAGATTTTGTGCCGTACGATACGCCGATAAGAGAACATTTGCAAACGCTTTCGGTCGCTTTGAATTTATTTGTGATAATGTGCGGTATAACCGTAGCTCCGCTGCTGCTAATCTACGTATTCTTTTGCACACGTTTTTGGTTCTTGGTTCCTTTATATCTGGCGTGGATCTGCTACGATAGAGAAACCGGCTTCAAAGGAGGACGAAAGTAAGTACAAGTACAAGTATCAGTAATATTCAAAAATATATCAGTATCAGTATCAGTACGAGTACAGTACTACACGAACTAAGTATATTTAGGTACCTATGTGCTGTTGATCGGTAGACCCCTGACACCTGACACCAGACACCTCGCCTAGACGGTGCGGTACGGTGCGGTGACGACGCGCGGAGATACCTACGTATCGCCGCGCACCGCCATGCGCCACCGCATCCTTCTAGGTCCTCGGTAATTTTCACTTGCGACACGTTGTTTTAGCCTACAAAGCCCAAAGCCAAACTATTCGTAGTAGGCAAGTAGTAGTCTGTACCTACTTGGGTAAAGATACTGCATACAGTACTTTACTTAGGTACTTTTTACTATGTACATGGATAGGTACCTACCTATTTTAAACGTGCGTACCTATCTGAATTAGGTAGGTTTTCGCAGGACTCGCTGCGCCGCGCCGCGCCGTGCAAAATACGTAAACCGTACTGGTCGAATGGCACACCGCACACGCTATAAAAGAACGTTGCGTAGGTATAAGGTATAATATAATGTAGGCAAGGGCAAGTGGGTATGTAATGCAGTTTAGAGTGCACGTGCACGTGCACTCTAAACTGCATTACTCGATATAGGTAGCGGATAGCGGATAGCGGATAGGTAGAGATTGCTCCGCTCTCTACCGCCTACATCCGGTACGGTACGGTACGGTACGGTACGGTACGGTACGGTACATACGATCAACGGATGTATAGCATACCCATTTCCCTACCTACTTCGATCACTACCCCTTAGGATCTAAGTAAGTACGCCCTTTGTACATTGTTTTTTGCGGTTTGACGCGGCCGATGCGATATGAGTAGGTAAAAACTAAAAAGAAACGAAATCGAAATCGAAATCGAGTAAGTACCTACTACCTAGCAGACGAATAACTCGGAAAAATGTCTATTATCTATTAACTACACTCGAAAATTCACTACCTGCGTACCTACGAGTGACGACGACCCGGTATGCAAAAAAAGTAGACAAATTCTGCTCCATTCTGCTGAGAATTTCTGCTCTTTTCTGCTCTTGTCTGCTCCCGATGCGCAACGGGGGGGGGGGGTGTGAAAAAGAGTCGTTTAACGAGCAACAAGTAGTTAAAAAAGGTCGTTCATCGCTCTGCTCTTTTCTGCCCATTTGTCTGCTTTTTTTGCATACCGGGGAATGTACGTACGTACTTACCTAATACCTACATATATCGCTATTGCTACGCTGCCGCTGCTGCCGCTGCCGCTGCTGCTGCTGCTGCTGCTGCTGCTAATGCTACCGCTCCAAGTAGAAGTGGGTAGCTAGGTGCCTACACGGTAGCTCTAGCTCTAGCTAGAGCTATACTACCAGACCAGCATGTGGGTGCCTGCTTACTTACCTATAGTTACCTATACCTAGGTATACCTATAGCTATAGATACCTATCCGAGTATCTACTCGTATTACGTACCGTAGGTGTATTTAATGCTTAGGAATAGAAATGCACGCTTTAACGCACACAAACGCTTACGCACATGTGCACGCACTCGCATTCGCACTCGCAGGTGGAGCTGGTACCGGCATAACGTGATTTTCAAATATTTTCGCGACTACTTCCCGTCCAAATTGATAAAAACCGAAGATTTGGCGACGGACAAGAACTACCTATTCGTGGTTTATCCGCACGGCGTATTATCTTACAGTACGTTGGCTTGTTTCGGCTCCGAGGCGAATCGTATCGAAAGCGAAGCGTTTGTCGGCTTGGATTTTCATATCGTAACGTTGGATATAAATTTCTATTGTCCCATAACCAGAGAATATTTCCTATCCATGGGTAAGTTTCCAAGTTTTACGTCACCGTTTTACGAGTACCTACCTAAAACCTAATTTACCATATGTAGCCGAGCGCTTTTCGCTTCACAGAAACAGACGTAGGTACTATAGGTAGTAGGTAGTTAGGTACTAGGTAACTAGACCTACTCTTATACTTAACTTTGGTACCTGTGTACAGTAAGTAAGTATACTAGATAGCAGTGTACGCGCAAGTACATACCTTACCTACCATGTACAGAACCTACAATATGTAGGTAGGTAGGTACCATATTGTACGTTATACGTAGCTAGGTAGGTATAGGTAATCATCACGCCAGCCTACTACATACGAGTAATTAGGTATGTAGCTATGACTAGCTAATAGTAATAGGTAGTTAATTGACGGTGAAAATTTAATGAAACAGGTGCCATAGGTGCCAAAGAGTCCAGCATAAGGCACGTACTTAACTCGCCGCCGTCCAAAGCTGTAGTACTGGTGGCCGGAGGCGCAGCCGAAGCTCAACTTGCCGCTCCCGGTAACATCTATCGCATCGTTATTAGTCGTCGAAAAGGATTCGTTCGCTTAGCTTTGAAAACTGGGTAAGTGTACCGTGCTTTATAAGTGTAACTGTAGGTGGCTACTGGCTACTAGCGTATATCTGCGTTCGCGTCCGCGTCCGTATTGCGAATTACGAATTACGACCTTCATCTATGTATGGTACCTACCGATCCACACCCATCCCCATCCCCATCCCCATCCCCATTCCCATTCCCATTTCCACTTCCACTTCCATTTCCATTTCCACTTCCATTCCCATCCTCAATCCTCGTACCCTAGGCATTCGTATCCCGTCCGGTTACCTACCATACGTTGACGCTAAATATTCGCTCACAGCTATACTTACATAATCGTACTAAAGATCTGCTGTACTGAATCTGTATCTGTCTCCGTCTGATGTCTGATATCCAGGGGTGCGGTGAGGGCATATTTTTGATGAGCAACTCATCGTTGAAAATTTTGGGGGGCCTTATTAAATATTCCAAAAATAAAACTTTAATTAAAAAATACATAGGTACCTACAAATTTCAATTTTAAAGAAAATAAAAATAAAAATACGAGTATAACTTGACAAAAATTCATTTAAAAAGACCCCCCCCCCCCCACTTATAATGAGACCGGACAGCCCGAATAAGTTTTTCAAAAAATTCGCCTTCGCTTCGCTCGGACAAACTCATCGCATCAATATACCTACAATTATTTAGTTACGCTTCAGCCCTTTTCCTAAACATTTTTATTCTCAATTTTGGATTCAGTCCGCAATGTATACCATCTCACGCCGTCCCACCTCCCCATGAAGTAGAAAATATCTTGTTCAATACTCAAATGAAGAATACATAGTAATTTTTTACAGTTTCAATTTGATTCTTTATAAAAATTTTCACCCTCGCTTCGCTTGGGCAATATTCATTCATTCATTCATTCGTTTTTTTTAAAACTGATAGGTACTTGCCAATTTTTACACCCCCACCCCTTATTTTTATAAACATACTTACTAAAGCTTAAAAAATGAGGATATTGGTAAAAGTAAGGGGGGAGGGGGGCTTGCTTGGAGAATTGGGGGCACTCATTGTTGACTCAGGGGGGTCACCGCACCCCTTGGGATATCACTTTCCACGTAAATACCTACTTACCATCTGCTCATAGGTACCGTACGTTACCAATTACGATACGTAGGTAATACCTAGATAGGTACCTAGATATCATAATAAACGACTCTTTTTATGTTTTTGTTTCACGCACCCGCCCGCCCGCCCACCCGCAAAATAACGCAGAGCTTCGCTTGTTCCGGTATTTTCGTTCGGCGAAAACAACATTTACTCGCAATACCAATCGAAATGGCTAACCAAAATGCAGCTGACGTTTAAAAAATTCACCGGCATATATCCGGTCGTACCCAGAGGTCGAGGTATTTTCCAATATACATTCGGAGTTCTTCCAAACAGACATTCGATCAACACGGTTGGTAAGTTGAACGGTGAATTATGGAGCAATAACTACCAATTTAGATCTGTTATCTTATACGTGGTAGTAGGTAGGTAGGCAGGTACCTATGTAGGTAGATATTCGTATTTAGTTTAATGAATTAGGAACGCCCATAGGTATTTCTACGAATTTTCGATTTTTAAATTTAAATGTCTCCCTTTCGAGTTGAAACAGCGAGGCATCGATACATTCATTTTATACGAGTACATAGAGGTACCTCGGTACCATTTGGGGGGGGAGGGGTTCGGTACCTACTTTGATTAAGAAAAATATCGTAATTAACAAAGCGAATACCACGAAACCTACCTGCGTACTATTATAGATCTCTAGTGACAGATACCAGTGCCCGGGGAAAAATTTTTATTTTAAATCATATACGCTCATATATGGGAGTATATTCGGGAGTATATTTGGTCATATATGCTCATATATGGTCAGACTGGAAAAGCGGCCATACCGGATCATATATGGGATTTTCAATATATGCTCATATATGCTGATATATGAGCATACATGCGTTCATTATATTCACCCATATATGCCCATATATGAACTAATTAGACTAGACGTGGCCATATGAATCCATTTGTACCCAAACTTGAATTTTGGGTGCACATGGATTCATATGACCACGTCTAGTCTAATTCGTTCATATATGGGCATATATGAGTGAATATAATGAACGCATGTATGTTCATATATCAGCATATATGAGCATATATTGAAAATCCCATATATGATCCAGTATGGCCGCTTTTCCAGTCTGACCATATATGAGCATATATGACCTAATATACTCCCGAATATACTCCCATATATGAGCATATATGATTTAAAATAAAAATTTTTCCCCGGGTGTGGCGATATTGACCACAAATTGTGGAAAAACTTATCCAGTCCGAGTTTATGATGCTTTTCACCACAACTGTGGTACTGTTTTGCCACAACTGTGGTACTTTTTTAAGTTTTAATCACAACTGTGGTACTTTTTACCACAGCTGTGGCAAAAAAAGGTACCACAACTGTGGTAAAAAGCATCATAAACTCGGACTGGATTAGTTTTTCCACAATTTGTAGTCAATTTTACCACACATTTTTCTCAGTGTAGTAGTTAGCAGGCACGCATAACACCAACACTCAGTCGAGGTACTTTTTGTAGAATTAGGTAGGTAATTACAATTAGGTATGTACCATACGCGTTTCAGCGTTGAGTTAACTAGATACTTACAGTTGGACTTACTTACGTTAAAATTGCTACTAGGTAGTACTTGGATAGGTACCTATCAACTTGAACGTGGTACGTGTACGTGTACGTGTACCTATACCTACTCGTGTATTTTTGTGTTTTTCATATTGGTAGTGGGTAAGCCGATCGCCGTTCCCAAAATTGAAGATCCCTCCGAAAGCGATGTCGACCACTATCACGCGAAATTCGTCCAAGAATTGAAAACGCTGTTCGAACAACACAAGCGAAAGTACGACGCGGCAGGCGACGATGCCGAATTGATAATGTTATGAAAAAGCTCCCGCAACCGCAACCGCAACCGATACCGATATCGATACCACCTACTTAACTTATATGATTGTATAGGTACCTAGTTGTATTTAGGTACGTTACGGTTCTTGGCGCTTCTGCCTTTTGTCTGTGGCCTATCGCCTATTGCCTATCGCCTATCGCTAAGGCGTCTATAGCTCTTCTAGTCGTGCTACTTATAGTCAAATACCCAGCGCCCAGTTCGCCGCTAGTCATTTCATTATCTACCTACTGGTTTTTGTACGTTCACTAAGCAGATAATCTTATATGTAGGTAGGTACCTATGATAATTAAACGCACGTAGGATTACCAAAAAGTAAGGCCAATCATAATTCGTAAATATACTACGAGTAGGTACACAATACACATATATGTACATATGTATAGGTAGATATATGTAATTAGGTATTTAAGATACTCGTATAGGTAAGTACATAGTAAGTACCATACGTAATGTGTACCTGTGTACGGCACGGATCCGGATCCGGATGCGGATGCGGATGCTAGGTGCCACTATCCGCTACCCAATTCCCAATAGGTACCCAATACCACCTAACATGCAATATGCAATACCTACCCGATATCGTCCGCCAAATTACAAAGTACGCACGGCTATAGTACCTAGCTAGGGTATAGGGTGCGCGTCTGTAACATAGAACGAAATTCCAGATTTTCATGTTGCGCATTAACTAGGTAGGTACCTAACCTATCGTATTGAAGTCGAATTCAATTCTCAGCCTTTCGCACAACTCGTCTCGTATAGGTACCTATTTGTAAGCAAACGTGGGCTTAGTTCGTCTGTTTGTTGCGATCGCCAATCTATCTAATAAGAACCTACCTACCTACCTGCCTACTCATTTTACGTACCTACGTGAATAGATGGATGGGTAAGTGGGTGGCTGGGCGGGTGGGTGATTAATGAATGGATATTTTTTCATGGTGGTATTTGTGGGTAAGTCTAAGTACATATGTGATATGTGAAAAACGCCCGTATTCCGATTGTTGTAAATCGGGTGTTTAACTACCCAACTACCTACATAGGTACCTATTCGAATTTTTTCGTACACGCGTCTACGTAGGTATGTATTTATTATCTTTTTTCGCGCTGTTAGGTATCCGGTAAATAAATTATGAATTGTGAATTTGCAATAAAAATCGAAGCATTGAACCGTGTTTTTTTCCTCCTCCAATTCATTCTGAAATTCCGCTTGTGATATTGAGACATCGAGTTCCAGAAAACCAGACAATCAGAAAACCAGAGAACGTGTAATGAAATCATGTATACTGAGTACACTGCGCAGTAGTTAATTATAATTAGGTACTTACCTTGCACTACCGATGCTCTCGAGATCTCTGCAGTCTGCACTCTGCGTACAAGCAGTCGTTAATACTCTCGATGAAATTTTAGATAGATGCCTACGTAATTGACCCGCAATCAAAATAATACGAGTGTACCTATTATTTCAATTAGGTACCTATAGCTACCTACCTACGCCGGAAATGAAATTTTCAGTGATGTGGAAACGCGAAAAAAAAATTTCCGTTTCTGGGAACGTTTCTAGTTTTAAGCACAACGTTTCCGTTTCCGAGTGCAGCGTTTCCGTTTCCAGAAACATGTTTAGTTTCCAGAAACCGTAATTTTTTTTCAAATTACAGGGCACGAAAAATTCATTTAAAATTGATAAAATTTGGCATTATACCCTATTTTTGACCTCCCAAATCGATTGGAAGCGGTTTCGAAACGTTTCAGAGTCTCCAGAAAATTTTAGAAATTTTTAGAAAATTTTAGAAATTTTTAACGCTGGAGAAACCCCCATAAGAATGGCTCATATAAATTTCAGTACCCTGTAACCTCAAATTACCAATATTAGTGATCTATTTGATCGATCAAAACACAATTTTCCAAAATTTAGCAGAGTTGAGTTCAAATTCATATTTTTTTTAGGAAAATTGTTTTCCAAAAAAAAACATGGATTTGAACAAAAAGTTACAAATTTTAAAAAACTATGATTTTATTGATCAAAGTAGACCGGTGCTAGGAAAAAAATCTGTATAATTTTGAATCCAAGCTACCAAAAATTGCAAAATTTTCCACGATGAAAAAATTTTCTCCCAATCCTTTATGGGTATATAAAATTATATACTACACCCTGCCATGTAAATTATAATTGAAGAAAATTCAATATTTTCGACATTTCGACATCAATTGAGATCAAAATTTATAAAAAAGAAATTAAAAATGCGTTGGAAACGCCGAAAACGCGTTTTTTCGCGTTTCCGATTCTGTTTCCGTTTCTTTAAAAGACACCCCGGGGAAAATTTTTTATTTTAAATCATATATGCTCATATATGGGAGTATATTCGGGAGTATATTTGGTCATATATGCTCATATATGGTCAGACTGGAAAAGCGGCCATACTGGATCATATATGGGACGATATGGGATTTTCAATATATGCTCATATATGCTGATATATGAGCATACATGCGTTCATTATATTCACCCATATATGCCCATATATGAACTAATTAGACTAGACGTGGCCATATGAATCCATTTGTACCCAAACTTGAATTTTGGGTGCACATGGATTCATATGACCACGTCTAGTCTAATTCGTTCATATATGGGCATATATGAGTGAATATAATGAACGCATGTATGTTCATATATGAGCATATATGAGCATATATTGAAAATCCCATATCGTCCCATATATGATCCAGTATGGCCGCTTTTCCAGTCTGACCATATATGAGCATATATGACCTAATATACTCCCATATATGAGCATATATGATTTAAAATAAAAAATTTTCCCCGGGACGTTTCTGTTTCCATTCACGTTTCCGTTTTTCTTAAAATTATTGCAGGGCGTTTCCGTTCCCGTTCCCGTTTCTCAAAATTGAGCGTTTCCGAGCGTTTCTTGGAAACGTTTCCGTTCCATTTCCACATCACTGGATATTTTCAACCCTTGGACGGCTATCTACATAATAGTCCAGTCAAATTAGGATTTCACTTGGAACAAATTGGTGGAAAATTTTTTTTTGCGTAAAAGTGCTTAGGAAGGGTCCCTAATCAACATACAAAAACCCCACCAAAATCTACTCGGAGCATTTTCCCTAGGTCCACATTTTTGCCCTCAAATTCAGTTTTTTACGTTTTTCTCGTTTCCTTTTGCTTTTTTTGAAAATTTGTCCTATACAATTTTGAAGAGCGTAAAATTTTACATAAAATTGATTCCATGAACATTTTTGTACGACTCTCCCAACGCGAGATACGCCCCTCCCCATTATACCATTAGTTCTTCATTATCTAAAACTTACTGTTTTAACGATGTTTTTTGAAAAGACACTATAAAATAATGTAATTTCTTCAGTGTGTTTGTGTGGTATATGATGCTAGGAGCATTATTGTTTTTACTAGGGGCATGAGTTCATCTATTAACCCCTCACCCCTCTATGAACAGTAATGCGTATCACAGATATGTAGTACCTATAGCTACCTACAGTCGAAAACTGTAAATTTTTCAAGGAAGTAGCTTTTGATAAGAGAATCGTGAAAGTTGATACGATGAACAACAAGACCAGAACAAAATTTTAGAAAACGGGAGCCACTCGAAATTTACCGTAGGAGAGTGTGAGTGGGTAGTATTTTGAGCCCTCCCCCCCCCCCCTATATTTCTACCTTCCACAAATCGAATTTGCCATTACTTTTGAAATCCGATAACTAGAAGTGCCTATAACTTGAAACTACCCCTCCCCCCTCCATTTACCAATATTTATGAAAAATATCCGAAAATCGCAATTTTTGTCCCTACCTCAAACACCTCGCGCAACGATCAAGAACGAATTTTCAATACTATAATCGGATATAATAGTCGAAGTCAAACACATTCTACAGACTCACATCCGAGCTTCACACGTCCTAATGGGAAGGAGTGGAAGGTGTCATAATATTCTTGAAATTTTGATAATTTCTAGTTTTTTACAATTCTTTTTTTTTCAAATATTTTGGTCTCTGTGCAATGTATAAAGAATTTTGAATCATTTAGAATTCCAGAAGTGACAAGTCTACGTCTTGGCTAAAAAGTAGGTATGTGTGAGTGCACCCAGAATCGTGGTCGAGGAGATAGGTGGTTCGAAATCGCTGACATGACATTTTGAAATACTTGATACCCACATCTCCTCGAACAAGATCTTGGGCGTACTCACAAATACCTAGATTTATAGGCAAGGGGTCGACTTGTCATGTAGAGGCTAAAAACTGTGATTTTCGGATATTTTTCATAAATATTGGTAAATGGGGGGAGGGGGTAGTTTCAAGTTATAGGCACTTCTAGTTATCGGATTTTAAAAGTAATGGCATATTCGATTTGTGGAAGGTAGAAATGTATAAAATCGACACCAAGAATGCCGATTTCGCTCAACCTTACCACATGGGGGAGGGGTGGGTGGTGGAGCCTCAAAATAATACCCACTCACACTCTCCTACGGTAAATTTCGAGTGGCTCCCGTTTTCTAAAATTTTGTTCTGGTCTTGTTCATCATATCAACTTTCACGATTCTCTTTATCAAAAGCTACTTCCTTGAAAAATTTACAGTTTTCGACTGTAGGTAGCTAGGTACTACATATCTGTGGTACGCATTACTGTTCATAGAGGGGTGATGGGTTAATAGATGAACTACATTATTTTATAGTGTTTTTTCAAAAAACATCGCTAAAACAGCAAGTTTTAGATAATAAAGAACTAATGGTATAATGAGGAGGGGCGTATCTCGCGTTGGGAGAGTCGTACAAAAATGTTCATAGAATCAATTTTATGTAAAATTTTACGCTCTTTAAAATTGTATGAGACAATATTTTCAAAAAAAGCGAAAGGAAACGAGAAAAACGTAAAAAACTAAATTTGGGGCCAAAAATGTGGACCTAAGGGGAAATGCTCCGAATAGATTTTGGTGGGGTTTTTGTATGTTGATGAGGGACCCTTCCTGAGCACTTAAACGCAAAAAAAAAAAATTCCACCAATTTGTTCCAAGTTCGGCTCTCAAATGAGCTAATTTGACTGGACTAATAAGTACTTACCTACTTACCTACCTATTTATCGAATCAACTGCACCATTAGTGAATGGTTAGAAAATGATTGTCCCGAATACGTCTGGAGATCTGAATTTTTATTAGAAGGCGAATCTAAGTTATCTAAATAGGTACCAACCTACGTACTTATCGTTTTTTATAAATGAATTTCTACTGCCATTTTTCAAGTGAAAAATAGATACCCCAGTATCAAGTTTGTTTATTTCATACTCGCCTTTTATCGATTAGGTGCCTGATTACCTGATCAGTTGGGTAATTGTTGCGAGATAGTTGTCGTGTCAGTACCTAACACCTATCTAATCTGCCTCCATTGTTGCGTCCAACTGGTAAATTTTATACTATAGGTAGCTAGATACCAAACTAACAATAGGTACATCATTTTTTGAATGGTGACAATAAACTCAATTTTTTCAGTTACAAAAGTAGGTGCCTATCTATTTTTAAAATTACCTATCGCATTAGACTATTCATTTGCGTAGTAAGTACCTATCGATTGCGATTAATTTCAGCGAATCTCCGCGAATAATAAGCGTTTAGAAATACTGGGATAGGTAAACATTTTTATCGAACAAAAACTGCCTACTTACTTCGTACTTACGGTAGGTACATAGACATATCGAATACCATTCAAAGATCGAGTACCCTAGGTAGGCCTACGTTGCGTTGAAGTTGCAATGTCCATCGCTGCACGTTGCTTTTCTTTTTCAAAAGGAGAATCTAGCGACGTGACAAAATTCAAACTTGAATTTTTCAACGATAAGTAAGAATTTGTATTTTTTTCACATTTTTAGCATATTTTCGTACTTGGGTATTTCATTTGCATATTTTTATCGACCAAGCAACACTCTCGTCCTAACCATAAGTATATATATATATCTGTAGGACTCTCGAAAAGTGGAAAATAAACGAAACTTTTTGTGAAAAAATACATAACCTTACCTCTAGCCTACCAATAATAATCGTAAAAATATGACACCTTAAACTTTCATTCCCTATAGGTATAGGTAGATTAGATATGGTGATCAAAGATGAGATGGGTGGAGTGGGAATAAAATGTAGCTGATTCGATAGCAAAACGCAGTAAAATTTGACAAATACTCGATTTAGGGGGGGGGGGGTCGTTTCAAAATTTTTGAGTTTGATGCATACAGTAGTAAACAAGTCACTTTTATTTAATGGAAAAATGCGGAAAAAATATTGGGCCGCCGGAAGGACCATCGAAACGGTTTTCCAATTTACATAAGTTTATTCGTTATTCAGTACAAAAAGATAATTCATCAAACGGGGTTAAGAAATTACTTAAGTCCCCACAACTTACGGGTTGCTCGTTTTACACCTGCGCGTGTCGCTAAATCAGAAGCTTCCATTACCATTGAATAAGTCGGTATCTTAAGACGCATTAATTGTTCTAATCTTGGGAATACTGTCAAGATATGATCGTTTACCAATGTAACGAATAGTCGTAACCTTTCATCAACTGCAACAAAAGAACGCAAATGTTTTTTATGGTACCTAGTAAGAAAATTTCTATTTTAAAAATATTTGGAATATCAAAATACATTCATCCTCTCCGTTATTTATCCGTTCGTTAGAAAAATAAGAAAAATAGCAAAATGCATTCATCCTCTCCGTAATTCATCCTCTGAATTAATAAACCGATTCTACTTTCACGAAAACAGGTACAGTCAGTTGTGGATTTGTTCTGCTGACCTGGTAAACCAAGTGCCATCACTTACAAGGTGTTTCAGATACAAACATGAAAATCTTTTCTATTTTCTTGTTTTTTTTTTCCTCCAGGAGAATATAATAAGGCCTTATGTACCGATTATAACACATAGTGTGAAAAAAAAAACCGATCGAGTTTTCTTTTTTTTATGTTCCTACTACCTATCTATCTACACATAAAAAAAAGTCATAATTGTAACAAGGCAGTGAGACGTATTATTTCAAATTTTAATTTCAGGTTGTTGTTTGTGGTATTGTGGACATTGTGGTAGAATACATAGATCAGCTGCAGAAATCTTACAAGGAAAATAATCCGACTCGAAGTAAAACTTTGAGCCGAAATAAAAATAAATCGAAAGTATATCATAAAACAACCCCATATTAAACAATTTCAGGCGCTAAAATAAATTTCTCGAATTTTTGAAATTTTTAAAATTTTACATAGGTACCTATTTCATTGCCCTGCAAAAAATAAAAATTTGATCTAATCAATGAAAAAAGCTGAAATTTAAAATAGTATACCTTACTTTCGACCTTCCGAATCGATTTGAAGCAATTTCGAGACGTTTCGGGGTTTCTAAAATTTTTTGGAATTTTCCAGCACTAGAAAAAAGCTTATAAAAATGGTACATATGAACTTCCACACTTGTAATCCCAACTTTCAAATTTTTACTTCGATGCGTATGCACTATGCACTATCGGTGTACCTATACCTATTTTAAAATTTTTTACCACAAAGATATAGAATTACAACTGGAAAATACGAATTTCGAAAAATTGTGCTTCAATCGATCAAATAGGTCACCAATGTGGATAATCTGCGATGTTTGGTGCTGAAGTTCATATGAACTATTTTCATGAGCTTTTCTCCAGTACTGAAAAATTCCAAAATTTGTTGGAGGCTCCGAAGCGTTTCGGAATCACGTTTAATCAATATGGGAGGTCAAAAAATGAGATATATTCTAAATTATTGCTTTTTTAGTTGATTACATCAAATGTTCATATTTTTCAGGGCGATAAAACAGTTTTGAAATGTCAAAAATTCGCCAAAATTCCAGAAATGAACTTTGACGTCCGAAATTTCGGATATAAGATTTTTTTATGATGTAGGTACCTGCTTTCAATGTATTTTTATTTCGGCTTGAAATTTTACTCAAGAGTTGAGATTTGTAACCTCCCTTGCGTTAGTAGGTACGAACTATCCTACTTTTGATCTCCCGAATCGATTAGAAGTGGTTTCAAGACGTTCCGAAACCTCCAGAAAATTTTGGAATTTCGCGGTACTAAAGAAAACCCCATAAAATAGCCCACATGAAATGAACTCATAAACAATTTATAATTGCGAATTACTCATACTTATCTATTTTTGACCTATTTGATCGATTAAAACTCAATTTTCCAAATTTTGTAACTTTCAGTTTAAATCCATATTTTTTGACAACAAATTTCCGTTGAAAAAATTGAAAAGTATCTGAAAGTTGATAGATCACCTATTTTTGACGAATCGAATCGATTGGAAACGGTTTTGAGATGTAATGCAAAAGCAGAAGGCATGTTTTTCAATTCTTAATCAAAAAATTTTCTGTCAAAAATATAAATTCAAAGTGTAAATTACAAATTTCAGAAAATTATGCTTTAATCGATCAGATAAGTCACTAATATGGCGATCACAAATGTTGAAGTTTCTTAATATGGACCATTTTTATGGTCTTTTCTCCAATCCTGGAAAATTCCAAGTAAAGTACCTACCTTTAAAAACCTTACTGTACGTAAATCCAAGATAATTCAACTATCTAAAAATCATTATGCCTCTAGGACCCTTAAAATCTCATTTTTTGAATTTTTCAAAATTCATCCAATTTTGAGGATTTTGAGAATTGGAGATGGTTGGTAGGGACAGGGAGTAAGGGGTATTCATACCAAAAATAAATTGATGTTCGAACTTGAGGTTTCATAGGAATTTTTGGTTTTTAGGACCTGACTTCGTTTAAAAAAATTGGTAAAGATGAGGAAGTATGATTCATAATTTTTCAATTTGTCCAAATTTTTCAAAAATTGTTGACCTCATCGCTGTAAAATTACTCTGAATGACAAGTTTTATTTTTTTCAAATATATCATCGATGACTTATGTGAACGTGTTCGAGTGATGACTGATGAAAAAAAGGAGGTTAAAACTGTCATAAAGTCACAAAAATAACATTTGACAAATGATATTCCAGATAAATTTTTCATTTTTATGAAATTGTGTCGTGTTGGTTGGAGAGGGGAGGGGGTGTTTGAAATATGATTTACTGCACTTTCGTAAACATTTGTTACGCAATTCTTTCGATTTTTTTTAGTTTTGATAAAAATTGAAAGTTTGAGTCATTTGCCATGGAACAAATTTAATTACTCCCAAGTACTTTGAAAAAATTCCGAAATGAATAATTTTTGGTTCAGTTTTGGGAGAAAAGGATCAATAAAGTTCCCCTTTTTTTTGAAAAATATTCTTGAGATCTATGAACTAAGATGACCAGAAATACATTAGTACATACTTTAGGTGCAAACCAGTTAAAAAAAAAACTTCAGAATGGTTTCGAGGGAAAATTGAGCAATTTTTGATGAAAATTAACCCTCTCTCTCCAAAATTGACGATTTTTAAAGAATTTTTTCAATAAATTTCCCTATTCTCTTCTTCTCAGGCTCTCATAACCATTTCGAATCCGTCTATCAATGTTTTGGAAACCTCATTCAATTCAAATCATCTCGAAAAATCGGGATTTCCCCTTCTTTGTGGAAAAATTACCATATCGAAAATCTGGCAAGCTCAAAAACTCGAATAAATCGAGCTTTTCTGCCTTATAATATTTGTTATGGCAGTAAATCAGCGAAATTCGATCGAGTATTCGAAATATACGCATATACCTGTATCGTATTATTTATGTTCAGTTTGCAAGTAATTCACTTACCATTAACGTTCTTTGGGTCCTCTCCGCATTCAGAATCTGATGAAGAGGTGTCATCTGGTAGCGGTTGTCCCAATGATAGAGCGTTGCTGTTAATGAAATTGATATTCGGTTAAAATCTTTTATGTAATTATTACAGATCGGAAAAAATTTACTCACTGGCATTTCATAAGATCTAGAACCGATAACCTCTGTTCGTCAGTGAACTCAAATTGAATAGGATCCGCCAAGTATGCCGTAAACTTCTCCCTGAATGAATTGTTACTGTAGACGATTCTAACTAAAGAAAATTACAGCAAGATTAGAATTAATTTTCCCTAAACAATTCATTTCAAAAAGATCCAAGAAGAAATTGGAATATCTACTACAGATATTAGTTAATGTGTAGTTATCAAATGATACTCACCTCTTCGGGATTTCGCGTCGATTTCGAATTGTGATGGTACACGTGACAGCATTAAAACGTACAACCAAAATTCAAATTTAGAACTTAATTTGAAAACTAAAAATGGATACACATATTGTATTAATACTACGAAAATAATTCGGAATAGTTTAGTTTGGCATGGCTTATCATTGATACAATTTGATTTGATAATTTGACTAGGGTACCTAAATTTGACATTTGACCTTGATTTGGCCATAGGTTCAACGTTCAACAAAGAAGTACGGTAAAAATTCCGCAAGGAGCGCGAAGTACAGATTCTAAGACTTTATATAAAGTCAATGGTTATTTTAATTGGTTTGAACTTTGAAGTTGATTTTACGCAACTCTACCTACAAAATTATTTAGAAAACACCAAAAGAACGGGAACGGGAACAAGAACAGAAGAACAAGCTTTTTGAAAAAAACAAGAACGAGAACGGAGAACAAATAGAACAACTAGGAAGAACGAACAAACGAAAGAGCTCATCACTTTTCTTTAATTTTGGGACCAAAAGACCTGGGAACGAGAACGAATTTTCCTTGTTCTCGCAGCCCTGGTATTCGGCATTCGCCCGAAAGATATCTGTAAAAATCCAGAATAGGTAGGAAGGTAGGGTAGGTAGGTAGTAGGTAGGTACTCGCTACTCGAAAAATTAAAAGAGAAGGGCAAATGGAAAAACGATCGACGAAAAGCTTTATCGCGTGGAAGTAAGTGACACTTTTTGATTTAAGTAGCTATTCCTAATTTCCTACTCGACACATCCTAATTTCTTGTCGCGTCGCATCGTAGTTCCAAAGGTTAAAGTTTGCAATAGATTCGTAAAAGTATGGAAATGGCTAAACCACTCGCAAATCGGCAAGTCTCGGTCGCTGTCGCAGAAATCTGCGCCAGACTTTTATAATAGCCTATTGGTATGTAGGATATAGGACCAGCCACTCAGTTCTTATCGAGTTGTAGTTTACCTAGACCGAAGGTAAGTAAATGGCTAAGGTTAGAAACTAGGTACAGCCGACCGGTAATCAGCAAGTAGAAGTACTTACTAGGTAAAAGGCAGGTAGTCGAATAATGAGAGGCGTTTTAACTGATTTTTTTTTTAACACATCGAAAATAGGCGTAGAAAAAACACAAGTAACGCAAAATACTCGGGTACGTATTAAAATTAAGTAACAAGAATGAAAATACCATAACAAAGTAAACATACATATGCAATATGCATGTAGGTAATCGGTAGGTCTGCAATTCTGCATCACGATATGTACAAATGTAAGTATGTATTGTATACGGTAACGGTACAGCGACAAAGGAAAGACGAATGCGTATTTAGGCCTGTAGGAAGGCGATGCGATAATGAATTGATGACTATGGCTGCGACTGACGGTGAGTAGTAACTAGGTAGGTACGCATTAGCACCAATACCCAATACCTACCAAAATTAGACAAATTGCGCCTGCTGCTGTAGCCCTGTGCTGCTTTTTTCTTTTTTCTCTTTCAAGGAGCAAATTGTGCTGTGTGTACGTAAACGTACCTGTACTTATTGGTTTTATCAGGGCTAGCTAGTTAATAACAATATGTAGATGTACTCGACTAAGTATAAGTAATAGGTATCAGGTGTAGGTACTGTACAATTGTACATAGGTATGTAATATACGAGCGACGAAAAATTGGGCACAGAGCGCAGATACGCCGGACGTTGAAGCGCGTAGTTTTAGCTACACGCGCGAATAAGGCTCCACGTTGCGATGCAAACCATCACGCCAGACTAGGTACAGGTGCCGTTGCCGTTTGTACACGCAGCAAATGTAGATGGAGGTAGAGGTGGAGGTAGATGTAAGTACCTGTACCTATGCGTCGCGTCGCTCTACGCCGCGCCGCGCCGCGAGGCACCGTTCACACAATTCGTATTTTAGCTTGTTGGCCGTCGGCGTGATATTTTCCTTTGTATTGCTCGAACAGCGCGATAAGAGCGTCGACATATTTTCTATGGTATTCGTCGACTAGCTGCGGAGACGGATTTTCCGTTTTCGGAACCGGTATCGGCGCGCCGACTGCGTTGAAAAAACAAGCGAAGAATAACGCGATAAGCGTACTTTTTTAGCTAAACCATAACGTAAGTGGGTGTAGGTACCTACTTACTACCGTACCGTAATGAATGGACGAAAGTCCTACAGAGATGGAAGAGCGAGCGCCAAATGGTAAAAACCGTGTTTTTTTGTTTTGTTTTGTTTTGTTTTTTTTTTTCAAAAATGCTCTCGACGATTTTCGACACTCTACTTTTTTCTGTCATCTAGACAGTTACTTGTTTCTACATGCAAAATGAACCAAAACGTGTGGAATACGCAAAGCAACGGGAACGAAGATAGGTACTGAATTAGGTATAGGAGAGAGATTGGAAAAATCATACATCTTTGTCTACTTCCTTTGTAATTTTGTTTTTTTGGTACGTTCTCGCGCTATTCGAAACAATGTTTGATTAAAATCTTTCGCTTTTCACAAATCTCATCGAGTATATATCGAGAGCGGAAGCGAAAGCGGGAGTGAGAGCGAGAGCGAGAGCGGAGCATAAGAAATTTGAAAAGCGAACGAACGAGCGAATGAGAAAATCGTCGCTCTTCCATCTCTGGGCAAATGAGGCGAGCGCAGCGCCGGCGCCACCACAACCACACGTACCCACGCTAGTGACTGGTCTTCTATAAGGTAGTATGCCGAAAGAGTATTGAAAGAATCCACGCCCTTTAATCAGACACGGAGCTAGGCCGATAAAAGTGCGAAGTAGTTCTTGAACCCATATTACCCGAGGTCCGCTCATTTGTTCGAATATGTCATTTTCGCCGAACGAAAATACCGGTACCAAGGCGGCTCTGAAACAACAAGTAGGTAGGTACCTAGGTAAATTTTTCTCCAAGCGGTGGTTATGACTCGCGTGGCTATTGGCTACAGCTACAACCATGTAGGCCCGAGTGTAGACTACCCGGTGTGCAAAAAATGCGATATCGCAGTTTTTGCTGGCGATATCGCTGCGTGATTCGATACTATTTCATACGTTCGTTGCACCTTGGAGCTGCCTCTTGCCTACACCATCGAGCCAAGCGCAACGGCGCGACGCGGCAGTCCTTGCACACCGGCTATCTAGGTAGGTACTGGACAGTGGGCATCTATCGATTACCTACCTAAGTATAATAAGCGAACAAAATTCAGGGCTTTTACGAGCGACAACCCCCTCCCCCCCACCCCGTAGGTATGCAGAGTTGCGTGAGTGGGGGAGGAGTGGGCTCCCAACTTCGTTGACGAGTATCGAGTGAACAATAAAAAATAAAAGAAAGTAAGCGGTAAGTAGTAAGTACATACCTAGCTATATGTACCTATAGCTATACCTAAAGCAAAGTAAAGTAAAGCAGCGGGGTAAAAAATGAAAATAACGCGGAATGCGGAAAAAATATAAAGCGAAAGTAGAGTAGGTAATTAACGAGAAATGAATACCTACAGGTATAACTACAGGTAATAGGTATTAAATAGTAGATACCTACCCGGATTTCAAAGCTATTCTGACGAAACCTTTACGGTTTTTTAAAACGCATACGCAATCTCCCGGTGAAGATAGTAGAGCTTCTTTCGCGCCTCCGGGCATAAGCACGCAACTAGTGCCCGGTTTGCCGTTCAAGCAGTGTAACAAGCTTTCTTCCGTCGCCCCGACAGCGCCTAAACAGCAGAACAACAGAAAGAAAACGCAAAATACGTAACCACAAATGGAAAACTGAAAACTTGACTAGCTATCGCTAGTTCGCCGCTACGTTATGCTACCTAGATTGGCCGCCAGTACTCCTCCTGTTCGTCACCACAATCCTGCTCCCCCTCGCCCCCCCCCTTAGGAACCCCCAACCAATTGCCACCAGTTGCTGAAACTCGAGACTTTTTCCTGTTGGATGGAATTTCTGTAGTGTGGATCGGCCCAAAATGGAAGGGGTGGATGGGTAGTAATAATGTGCTGCGGGTACTCGTGACGTAAACGTAGGTATTAGAAACTAATACTTAGTTGTAGGTATATTTGTAGGTTAGGTACCTGGTAGCTAACCATTACACTGCAGACTGCGACTGCACCCACATACGCGTACAGTACCGGTACACCGGTACACCGGTACATTAAATCTATTCACTAACCTACACGAATAGGTACCATAAATACCTAACTGAGCACTGAGCAGCTAATCTATGTACGAGAATGGTAAAAAGCAAAAAGCAAAAAACAAAAAGCAGTAGCGATGGCACGGCTCAATAAAGGTAGGTAGGTAGCGCTTCTCATTCGTAGTCGTCAGTCCTCACCTACAGCTAGCCAAATATCTTTGGTGAACGGTATTCGATAGTTGGCGTTCAGTACGACCAAGTAAGGATCGATTCCGGGATACAAGTCGTCGAAATTGGTGGCGTTCGACTGGAAATTGAGTAAGGACGCGGCGCTGGCGATGCCGTGAGGATATACGCCGAATAGGTAATTCCCATCGGCCGGTAAGTCAGTCGTCTTAACCAACTTTATGGGAAAATAATCCCTGTAGTAATTCCAAATTTTCGAATTCCTCAGCCACTTCAACCTACAAAAGTTCAGTGTTGAGTTAGACGCGTCGAACCGCACCCTAAAGGTACAGTATGTACCTATGTAGTATTTACTTACTTACGCTATATTACGTAATTGGTAATTGTAAGAGTAAGAGTCGAAGTCGCAGTTATAAGTAAGAATACAAATAGCTATTAAGTAGGTACCTATCTACCTACGTATTGTATTGTATTGTATTGTATTGTAATGTGGTGTGGTACGTACTTGCGTCCGCCTCGAAAAGGAGTATTTCTATCCAAATAGATCCAGGCGAAGTGAAACGCCGGAAGGTACCAATATTTCGTGAATATAAGCAAGTAGAAAAACACGGGGAAAATTATGAACATGGCCAAAAGAAAACTGACGAAAAACGAGGCGACTGTCAACGTTTGCAATCGTCTTCTCAGCGGTATCATCACGGGCGCGAATTCGATTCCCAAAAACGTCCAACATGATCTCGTTTCTTTCTGCTAAACAATTCGCAATTCGCAATTCGCAATTAGAAGCAACAAGTTATCT
Source organism: Pseudococcus viburni (assembly GCA_033439095.1). Lineage (NCBI taxonomy): Eukaryota > Metazoa > Arthropoda > Insecta > Hemiptera > Pseudococcidae > Pseudococcus > Pseudococcus viburni. The sequence continues at coordinate 15,547 of JAVBJF010000476.1, read as the reverse complement.
ACCTACAAAATGTAGGCGGTTCTTAGTACCTACAGTTACCTACTACCTAGGTACTTACTTGTACTTTCACTACCCAGGGAAAAATCGTCAGGCCTGAGCAGGCCAGAAAAATGGCCGCGATTGAGCAGGTATGATCATATCTGATCAGGTATGATCAGGCATGAGCAGGTCAATAAAATAAAGGTTTTCGAATATATTTTCATGAGCCGTCAGGAATGACCAGGTATGGCCAGGTATGATCAGGCATGATCATGAAAAAGCCAAATTTTATTCACGCATAATTTTTCCTAAAATTTGGCTTTTTCATGATCATGCCTGATCAAGCCTGATCAAGCCTGATCGAGCCTGATCATACCTGGCCATACCTGGTCATTCCTGACGGCTCATGAAAATATATTCGAAAACCTTTATTTTATTGACCTGCTCATGCCTAATCATACCTGATCAGATATGATCATACCTGCTCAATCGCGGCCATTTTTCTGGCCTGCTCAGGCCTGACGATTTTTCCCTGGGTACACTTACATCGCACCCTCAGTGCAATATTTAACAACACATCTAAAAATAAAAATAAAAATTTCTCGGTGCTTTAATAGGATGAAACCAAATTCTCATTCAATTTTTTTTTTTTTGAGATCCTTTGTAATTTTTTACGTAGGTACTTGCCCATGGTGGCAACAGGCAACAGATTTTTGCAATATACCGTATGTTATTTTTTGATAGTGTCTTGAGATGTGTTGTTTTTGAATTGATGATTTTTCATTTTGAGATGTGTTGTTATTGCACTGAGGGTGCCATACGGGAGGTATTCTAACGATGCGATGAAGTAAACACACTACTGCACACTGCACACTGCACACTGCACACTGCACACTGCACACTGTACACTGTTTCACATATAGGTACGCGTGACGAGTACGTACTCGTCGGTGCATACTATCGCATCGTCCTTCCAATACCTACTAAAAAGACGTAACTGGTAACTGCATTCGCCACTTCAGACCTGTATGGACGGTTCTTTTCAGCCTGACGCCGTGACGCCGTGACGCCGTAACGCCTCTCCATTGGATGTGCGCAAGCTTTCAATGAAGAAATAAGTACCTACCTAGGTAGGTACGTAGGTAAGTATATCTACTGGTGGAGAGCTACTTTTTAGCAGTTCCCAACACTTTAGATGCAACTGAGACCGCGTCATGCGTCAGGCTGAAAACCCCCATTTACACAGGTTTTAACTGGCAAACGGAGTTATGTCATTGTAGCATTAGAGAGACGATACGTAAGATGTAGGTGCCGGTACCGGTACCTACCTTCCGATTATGAAACGTACGAGCTACACCCTACACGTATTTATGTATGTTCCTACGTAGATAGGTACCTAAATCAAGTAGGTACAAGTGCATATGGTGCCATTACATGTGTAAGAGGGGGGAGGGGGTGACTCGGTGCCAGGTGCGAGCTGCTAGCTGCTAACTGCTAACTGCTAGATATTTTTAGGTATCTTCTAGCTGATATGGTAGGTACCTCGCTACCTACTACATATACGTAGGTAAGTTCAAACAGTCAAACTTTAAATTCTAGATTCTGCATACTGTACGTGTGCGACTGTGCGACTGTGCGACTGTGCGACTGTGCGTGTACCTACATACATACTCGTATGTACATTACATAGGTACCTGAGGTAGGTACCTGTCTACAGTATATGTGTAGTGTGTAGTATGTATGGTACGTAGTACGAACTTGAAGGTAGGTATAGGTATAGGTACCGATATTTTTTTCATTTTTGTTTCCAACGACAACGAGGTAGGTACCTATTAAGTAGATATACGTTACGTACTTTCGCTTCAATATTTTCCGTGTTCATTTCGAATTCGCCCGAGTATCTGTCACGTCTGGTCTTCGCAAGCAACGATTACGACTACGACTACGACACTTACGCAGCACCTATTTTTTACGCACGCAAAACTAGCGACAAGCGACAAGCGACAAGCGACTTTACAGCGGATATTAACAATTCGAATATGGTACTAATACGAATACGACTGCGACTGCGACTGCGACTGCGACTGCGACTACGACTACGGAACAATAAACAAACACAAAATACAAAGTACGAAATACGAAATGGAAATGGAAATAGCGCAAAGCGATAAATAGGTACCTCGCACCTCGCACCTAGGACCTCGTACGCTACACTACACTAACACACCAACATTCCATAGACGTAGGTACTCGTACATCATTACACAATTACCTACACATATGTACACTGCGCTATAGTACATACTACATACGTAGGTACATAAGATTGTTGTGTTGACAGGGCACTGCATAGCACAGAACTCTACTCCATTCCATTCCCTTCCACTCCACCCCGACCCAAGCTACCCTACTCGGTGCAGCGATAAGCTCAGTAAGCACAGGCAGTCAGACGGTCAGGTACAACTACAAATACTAGCACGGGCGTATGCACGCTGCGTTACGTATACGTATACTTATACGTAACGCAGCGTGCATATTTGTAGCTGTAGCTGTAGCTGTACAATGCAATGTACCTACGTGTACGTACATATATCTATAGATAGGTGTACTTACTACTTACTACTTACCTACAAGTCGGTGTACGCAAATACTCGTACATGGCTACATGCTTGGCGTTGCGTTGCTTTGCGTTACGTTGCGTTGTGGCAAAACAAACACCGAGTTCGCGTACGTTTACGTAGCACGTAGCACGTAGCACGTACCACGTACCACGTACCACGTACCACGTACTACATGTATATCGACGACAAAATCGATTTAAAATTACGAGTACTGAGGAGGCTTAGGGAGAATAATGATATCAGGTAGTAGGCAATAGGCATCTCGCATCTATCTATCAAAAGAAACCTGAGCTTTGTTTCCGCTTATTACGTATGATACCGTAGCTATATCAATAATACGAGTAGTAAATTATGCAACTAGGCAGATAAAGTGATTTTCGACGAATTTTGAGGTTTATTGCCCGAGTGAAGTGAGGCAAATAACTCAAAATCGTCGAAAATCACTTTATCTCCCGAGTTGCATACGATATTTTACGTTACACAGAGAATAAAACGCGAATTTAAGCACTCGAGCGATTCGCGAGAGGGAGTAAATGTAGACTTTTACTCCCTCTACAATGAAAATTCGTAAAATTCGATATCCAGACCTACCTTACCTGTAAAAATACATTTGTGATTTACACATACGAAGACGTCGAGCATTTGCTAGCTAACTAGGTACCTACATAACTTACACACACACACACACTCACGTGCGCGCGCTAGCTCTAGTTTCCACCCGTACGGTATCTCTCTTTCTTTTGTATAGGTACCTATACCTACATATAGATAGGTAAATACATATCGCGTGCGCGTGGTCATGAAACTCATTGCTCACTACTCGTTACACAATAGGTACAGGTAGTGACTAGGTACCTAGTTAGAATGTCAGATGTATTGTACCTACTCTTTCATTTTGAATCAGTGAAAAGTCACTGGGAAATAGTCAGAATCGCAGCACGTAGGGAAAATCAGGAGAAATTTTTAATTTTCAGCGGATTTTCGCCGATTTTCAAAAGAATTTCGTTGATTTATCAGCAAATTTCGGAGATTTTACTGGCTGTTTAATGAATTTTCACTGATTTCCCAGCAATTTTTTTCACTGATTTATTACTGTGCTGCAATAATTCTGGCTGTTTTCCAGTGATTTTCGAAAATTATCAAAATTAACGTGGACGTAAGTAAAAAAGCGAATGAAATGTTGATAAAATTATGATTTTATGAAAAATTTTGTAAATTATTAAACTGCCTAATAATTTTATAAAAACGATTAAAATTGAAAACAAAAGAGAACAGAGAATATAACGTTTTACCCCCTCCCTCCACCACATAAATACGCGAATTTGCGCTTACAACGGTTAATTTTTCGAAAATAACAACCCTAAGAAATCAAATTTTGTCGGAAATTTTCAAATTCGAGGTTACCTATAGATTTTTAGAGGGTTTTTTTCATCTTGAAAAGTCGTAAATTTTGAGCCGATTTCGTGACTTCATTTTTCATGACTGGTTGGAAAACGGTGAGAAATATTCAAAATTTTGAGAAAGTTGACGGAGGAAATAAGTTGACTTGTCAAAGAAATCTAGGTAGTGGAAAATGTGATACGACGATGAAATGTAAATAGGTAATCGAAATTTTCCTACATAGGTATCGTATAAATTCTCAATAAAAAGGTCAAGATTCTCAATTTCTTGTAACGTAAGATTACCTATACCGCCGCGCCGTTGCTAATTAAAAGTTGAAAAAAGTTGTACAATTTTTTTTCAGCCGTTAGAATCTTCAGCATCTGCTCTTCTGCTGGCATCTGGCCAGCCAGCATCCCCTACTACTACATAGGGCCGGCTGCGAGCCTGCCGTGTATCGCGTAGGTATTCAGGGTACTCGTTGCCAATCGTATTTCGTAATTAGTAGGTACCTACCTACACACTACACCTGCATACCTAAGTTACACCCACCGCACCGGCAACGACAGTGTGTACAAATTATGTAGTAGGTACTTAGGTAGCTAGGTACATACAAATACAGTACCATACTCGATTTTCGTTAGCTTTAGCTTTAGCTTTAGCTGAACCAGCGGTACGAGGTAGGAGGTACCAACTACAGTAGACCTAGGTATATAGATGTACATACGTATGCCTATGTGTACGCCTGCGCCTTTGTCCATTGTATACCTATATATATGCCAACAGTACGGTACCTCGACGTCACCTTTCATATACTCACATATCCTCTTCGTTACCAAAATCGGTGACAGAGGCGTTTTGCCGGTGACGGAGACGTTTTCCTGTGTATACCAAGTTAAAACTGCTCTTTTTACCCCAAAACGAAGGTAACGGATGCGTTGACTGATGACGAAGATGTTCTCCTGTGTATACTCTGCTGAAACTTTTTTTTTCACCAGGAGAAATGAAATCGCGATGTTTTTTATGGTGACGAAAAGGTTACGTATACCCACAGCTATGATATACAGATTTTAATACCTATGCATTGTTCCACCAACTATCACCAAGTCGCGCCAGGCGCCACCTGCATATTCATTTGCACTGAATGCGACAAAGACGTATTAATAGGTATTAGGTACTATAAAAACTATGCTGGTTTTAAATACGATATACATATGTGAGCCTAGATATAGAAACCACCCTTAGCCTTAGGTGTAAAAAATTGGTTTTTGAGTGGAGGTTCTCCTTTGATTCTATACCTTCTGAAACGCCCAAAATCAGTGTCAACTCAGAAATCAATTTTTTACACCTAAGGGTGGTTTCTATATCCTGGCTCACATATAGAAACCAACGAAAGCATATCTAAGCGTGGTGACGAAAAGAAAGGTACTGTTTATAAAAGGTGACGCCGAGGATATGTACCATGCTACATCTGTTATTCAGTATGCGCCATGCGATACTCAAGTAGGTACCTACTACATACCTAGACCTATTCTACTGTATTTTCTGTTTCGTTTCTCGTTCGAAGCTCGAAGCTCGCAGATCGCAGATCGCAGCCTCTTACGTAGGTATAGGTACAGTACTTGGGTACGTGATATTTCATGGACGCGAATCGCGAATTGCGAATCGCATGAGATTTAAATAATTTTCAAAACACCGAGATACACATGTCTAAATGGCTCGTGGCAGCGCGTCGCGTCGGTCATTGCAAGTTACTTCCTTATACTGTACAACTGTAGCTGCATCATACCTAGTTGGTAGCCAAAACTTGAACTAGGTACCGATACCGATACCGATACCGATACCGATGATGTAAATAATTACTCGTACCTGTGGCGCGGCGGGCGCGCGCGCGGCGCGGCGTAATGACCAAACGACAGCGAACAGCGAACAGCGAACAGTGAAGAAAAGGTGACTGGTGAATACATGCTTACAAAGTTAAAAAAAAATAATCTCGAATAAGTTTTAATTGATTCCGTAATTAAATAAACTGACCGTACCTAAACCTAGTATACTACATAGTACATACTACGAGTATACCTATACCTATTATGTATATACATACTTAAACGTTAGGTACCGTACACAGCCAGTGTGCACTGTGAATCATTTTACTCGTCGCGTTGCGTTGTTATCAATTAGCGCACGAGTTAATTGCCTCATTCGATGGAACGACGGTGATTACTTACCGTACCTACTTTGATCTCATATCAAACCTTGAACCGAATGTTTTGAAGATAAGTTTCGAAAAGTTGACCATTACTCATCGTAGGTAGAGGTACTAACCGTTAAAAAACGGATGAAAAGACGAAAAAGAAAACGAAAACGAAAACGAAAAAGAAGAAGAAGAAGAAACGAAATCGAAAAAAAAACGAAGGCTAGAATTGAAAAGCGCGTGTGAAACATTTGTTTGGATAAATTTCTTTTTTATTTATCAATTTTTCAAGTGCGGGTGCAGTTGTGTAAGCATAAGCGTAAGCGTACTTAGTAGATAGACTTATCCAGACATCAAAACATCAAAACGATGGGTTCTGATAATCACGTAAGTACCATAAATAGGATAACGCATAGTACTTTACTACATATACCTACCTACCTACCTACCTACCTACCTACCTACCATACACATACTAAGTATGTCTATTTCTGCCTTTTACCGTACGTAGCGCGTGCACTGCAATTAGGCGTAATTTGCAGATACAGGTACCTACTAACTTAACCCATGAGTAATGCACTTTGAAAAAAGAAAAAAATGTTAATCGCAATTTTATTACTGGAAAAGCTTCTATATGATGTCTAGAGTCTGTGGTAAATTCGCACCGCCCCAGTCCCTATTGCTTTTTGAGGAAGGTGGACCCCTTATGGCCTATGGGGGAGGAAAGTGTTTTGCACCGATTTCGCTCAAATTCACGTGGACGGTTATGTAGGTGTAGATAGAAGTACTTCCCAAAAAAATTCAGCCCCCTCGACCTCAAAGGGCTGAGCCATCGCTTCCCAAAGTTGGACATTTTTTACTAAAATAACAAAAATACCTAAATTGTAAGTTTTCACAAAACTGCTCAACATTGGGAAACAATAACTCAGTCTCTGGGGAATACTGCTTCACCCGAATCACCTACCTGGTGAAACATCCACGTAACTCTCCAACTGAATTTGAGCAAAATCGGTGCCAAAAAATTATTTGACGAAACGGACCCCCCTTAGCCCTACTTTCTCTTAGAAGGCACGAAAGACAGAGGCGGTGCGTTTTCACTACACACTATACACATCGTATGGAACCTTTTATAGCAGAAAATTTTCAATTTCTCGCGAAATTTGTAATTTTTTACAAAACTGTTCAACTTTGGCAAACAATGGCTCGGCCCCCTGATGTGCAGCGGTCCTGAATTTTTTTTGGGAATACAACTACTTCACCCGAACAATTTACCCTGTGGATTTGAGCGAAATCGTTTCGAAAAAATGATTTTTTGAAGCGAGCCCCCAACGTTTCATCCCCCAACGTTTCACCCCCCTGTGGAAAGCACGAGGGGTAGGAGCGATGCGTTTTCACCACTCACTACGGACATCATATGGAACATTTTAAAGCATAAAATTTTCACTTTCATGCGAAATATCTTTTTTGGGTCATCTATGTAACGAGGTCATTTTTTGTTGAAAAAAGTGAAAAAAAAACACGCGATCTGTACACATTTTCAAAGGGGCGGCCGTAGGGCAGGTTAAACACTTGGAATGAAAAAGTTGAAAGGCTAGTCGGATTCGTCATCTAAAAATGTATGCAGAAAATACACAATTTTTCAAAATTGAAATGTTGGGCGGTTTTATAATCGGAAAAATCGTTTTTATGTCATTTTAGTAAAAAATGTCCAACTTTGGGAAGCGATGGCTCAGCCCTCTGAGGTTGAGAGGCTAAATTTTTTGGGGGAAGAACTTCTATCTACACCTACATAACCGTCCAAGTGAATTTGAGCGAAATCGGTGCAAAACACTTTCCTCGTTTCCTCCCCGATAAGGGGTCCACCCTCTCAAAAAGCAATAGGGGCTGGCGCTGGGGCAGTGCGAATTTATTACAGACTCTGCACATAATATAGAAGATTTTCCAGCAATAAAATTGAAGCGTCCGTTTAAAAAACAACCATAGTCCAGAATCTGCATGTATATGAGAAAGGGGACATATAGGTGATATAGGTGTATCGAAAAAAAGGTTGCACCTGGGTCCCTTTTCTCATATACAGATTCTGGACTATGGTTGTTTTTTAAACGGACGCTTCAATTGCGATTAACATTTTTTTCTTTTTTCAAAGTGCATTACTCCTGGGTTAACTGGTTAGTACCCAAGTGCCTACAAAAATTTCGTGTACAGCACATATTAATGAAATGTTTGAATATAGCTGGGTCAATCATAGTGACCCCTCTACCAATTTCATAAATTGTATTGTGTCCACCCTCTCCCCTTTCTGATGTAGAGCACCCTTGGTGGGCAAAATTTCCATCACCGTGGCTGTAGCACACCTCGTTTTTCAAAGTTATTTTTACGACCAGCAAAGAGTGATGGAAATTCCATTCTCGCGACTTGGTTTCTTCTATTCCTTACACCTGTGCGCAGGTCAAGGTCTAAACACAATTCATTTTCGTGACAATCTCAAGCTCTGAAGTGGCCTTAAAGCTCTGTAGCACGAGTTTTGTTCCTTCGCCGTGGTCAATTTTCATTGCTCATGTATGGCTTACTTACTTACTGTAAATATTTTTCGCGGATGTATGAGTTGACATTTCTTTGGATGTTGGTCCAAAATCTCATCCACTGATAAAAAATGAAACCTGAGTTACCCTGACCCTTATAACAAGATAAATCAATTAAAAATGCCGAAATTACTTTTTTTTCGTTCCATCACCGTGGCTCATCAATCAACTGAAGGAAATATGAGCTGATGAGATAAAAAAAATACAAAAAAATATCGTTTGGCAAGTATTAGCTCTAATTATGTTGAAAAAAAAATTGTTCAAGTATGTTGAGTGATCATTATAATCATTTGTTCAACTTTTTTCCATCAACGTGGCTCCAGATTTCTTTTCCTTCGCTGTGGTTGCTTAACATGGCTTTTACATAAGACATTTTTTTTTATCTGAATATGAATTTGACCCAACATTATTAATGAGGTCTTGGGTTCATATCCAAGCAATTCCCCCTAAAAAAAAAGAGAAAAAACACTTTTTTTTCAAAGAAAAAAACATTTTGAAAGTGTGTTTTTGGTAGAATTACCCAGGTATTCATATAGGTGTCGGAATAGGTACAGGTATTGATATAGGTATGAGCACATGATATTTATAATGTAATCGCGAGTACCTATGTACTACCTACTACCTACCTAATGGGTTCGTTTTTACTTCGCAGCCAGTCGAAAAAGGTATAAAAATCCTCGGGATAGAATGGGCGCCGTTGAATATATCGTTTAAACGGCGAATGGAAACATTTTCGGCGGTTTTCTGGTTCTTTTGCGTACTGAGCGGAGTAATTGTGAATTTCATTTGCATGTACTACATATTACGCTCGGCGTTTTGGCCGCTGGCAATTCTCTACGTCATATGGATATACTACGATCGCCATACAGCGCATACCGGAGGCAGACCGTAAGTACCGAGGGTATCAGATGTAGCTGCACATGTCAAGTACCTACTACCTACTCGTACCGGGTGCTCGATTGATTATGGCTACCCCCCCCCCCCTTCCCGATACTTTTTATGTCAAAAATCGTAAGTTGGCAATACTTTTTTCCATAAAACAAATCGAACGAAGTGTTGCCAACTTACGATTTTTGGCCTAAAAAGTATGGGGGGAAGCCAGAATTAATCGAGCACCCGGTACCTCCCCATATATAGGTACTATACCTGGTACCTAGCTGTAGCTGTAGCTGTATACGAGTAGGTGCCATGTACCTACTCGTATACAGCGGAGCGTACAGTATTCAAATTAATCTCAATGTTTTCGTTCTACGTCATTTGCAGCATTTCGTCGATAAGAAAATTCAAGTTCTGGGAATACTTTCGCGATTATTTTCCAATCAGCCTAATAAAGACGGCCGATTTGCCAGCCGATAGAAATTATTTGTTCTGCGTGTACCCTCATGGAATCTTAGCTTGCGGAGCTGTGCTGAATTTCGCTACGGATGCCAACAAGTTCGAAAAACTTTATCCCGGATTACAGGCGCATTTACTCACGCTATCGTTCAATTTTAATTTACCATTCTCACGCGAAACTATCCTCGGAATGGGTAAGTCCATTGTCCGTCGTCCAATCGTCTACCTTCTACCTTCTAGCTGTAGCTAAGTAGGTATACCTATGGAATGTAGATACTACATATATACTCTACTCGAGTAGATCTGAGTCTCCAAGGTATTACTTATCATCATCGATCATCTTTCGATTACCTGAGTATACACGATACGATCGTGATCGCGATCAGAGCTCGTCCTTTGCGTCCCATCCCGTCGCGCGTCGCATAGTCATCCGTATGTAAAATCACCCGTCGCGCGGCGTGGCGCGGCGCGGCGCCGTGCCGTGTCGTCTCTCGGTCACACCGTCAAACTTTGACTTTTAATCGACAGTTTTGACCGCGCACTAATTATTATTTTTTCTCATTTTTTCGTTTCTTCTTTTTTTTTCGTGCTTAATTCGAGAATTACTGAATTGCGCGGTGCGACGCGATGCCGTGCCGCGGGTAGAGGGCAGGCGAGCAAACCCTTATCGTATTCAAGGTGAAGAGTTGAAATGGTCGTCGGCGTCGTACAAAATTTCAATCGATTACGATACAATTAAATAAATGAGACGTACCGAGCACGAGCACGAGTACGAATACGAGAATATATACCAATATGATATGTACCTAAGTAATAATTATCGCTCATCGTCACTCATCAGCGTCACTCTAAACGCCAAACGGTTATCAACATTCGATTACCTATGCACCTAGTACATGGTACCTGGTATACCTAATTACCTACGCACGGTGCAGCGTACGAGTGCGTAGTAGGTTGTAGGTTGTAGGTTGTAGGTATAGTACCAAGTACCATACGGATACAGACGCAAATTACCGAAATATGTAGATACGTTATACTGTCGTTTATATGCAGGTACCTACTACCTAGTACCTACCTAATACCTTTACACACACGCGCGCGCTGCCGCGCCGCCACGTCTTGCCAGGCCATGCCACATACACCGCGGCCACATCTACGTCTGCCTTTAACGAATATTATGATAGGTAGTTAGGTACCTATGCCTACATATTAATATTCGATAGGTGGTACTAATAGGCGATAGATAGTACCTAGATAGCTAGATACCTGGACCTACGTTACCAGCGACTACGGCGCGACGGCATTGGGTCCCTGTAAAGTTAATGTAATCCAAATATGTCAAATATTCAAATCAAATATATCAGTATCAGTATCACCTGTATCAGGTCCAGCGACCTACGGTACGATGCGGTGACCCACCCATACCCGCGGTAGATGTCGCGAATTTTCGTAAATTCGTATAGACGAATGAATGCTGGTATGCCGTATGCGTCCGCGTCCGCGTCCTATGCGTACCAATGTACCATACGCGACGACGTAATTCACCTTCGGCTGTTTCGCAGTCGCACCGAATCGACGCGACGCGACGTTTAATTTGATCATCTTTTTTTCAGGAGGATGTTCGGTAGCCGAAAAAAGTATCATGAATCTATTAGGACCGCAAAGAACGGGCAAAGTCGGCGTATTAGTAGTAGGAGGAGCGGCTGAGTCGCTCAAATCCCAACCTGGCACCTATCGAATAGTAATCAAAAATCGAAGAGGATTTGTGCGAGTCGCTTTGAAATCGGGGTAGGTAAATTTAAACGCGTTCATTATCGTAGACATTGGGATGGGACAAAGGACCCACCCACATCTCATCCTCCTCTCCTACCCCTCAACCACCACCCCTCAATACACCCCCCCCCCCCGTTTTTTTCTTTCCGAGAGAAATTTTGACCTAAAAAACCTGAAATACGAATTCCTAAATTCGAGAAGGTAAAAAATAAAATAGAACTTAAATACATTGTAGATCGTGAAATTTCCTTTCCGTAAATAGGTACCTACTATTAGTTTTTTCTTTTGGGCTTAGCTTTCGAGATATTTCAGTTGAGAGTACAAAGTTCAATTTTTTTTAAGAAAATTGAAAATATCTTTAAAAAAATACCTATCATTTTCTGAAAAAACTAGTTGGACTCTGCGGAAAGGAAATTTTATGCTCTACAATTTATGTACTATGTTTTATTAATTAATTTTTTTTAGGACGCTTTTTTACTCAGAAAATCGACTCTAAGGGTTAAAAGTTGTAGTAAAAAATGTAAAACAAATTCTCAACAAAAAATTCCAATTCCAACTATAAAAAATCCTGACGTGATGGAGTAAAACAGAAATCATATTCGAACTCGGCATTAAAAAGTAGGCCAGAATCACCAATCAGAATCGATTACGCAGGAAAAAATTGTTGATTTGCCTGCCGGCCTTTTAATAGGTATTTCTATTGTTACAAATGAGAAAACGTTGAAAATGCGGTTCTTTGTAAAAAATCGATTTTCTGAAAAACTCGAGCCTCCAAAAAAATATTATGAATAGAACAAAATTTGTAGAGCATAAAATTTCCTTTCTGCAGAATCCAATTAGTTTTTTCTGAAGAAGCTAAGATATTTTAAATTTTAAAAAAAAGCTGAACTTTGAACTTTCGACTAAAATATCTCGAAAACTAAGTCCCAAAAGAAAAAACTAATTGTCGTACTTGCGACATATGCGCATAGCTCACTAGACCTCTCCAAATGTGTACGGTCGGTGTACGTACCTAGTACCTACGTAATGCGTATCAAGTATGGTAGCTAGATGGTGCCGGATATATTGGCGCGTAATTGTAGATAGATAGATAGATAGGTAGCTAGGTAGTAGGTACTCGTACTTTGAAAAAACGCTGGTTGTGTTCAGAGCTCACCTGGTACCGGTAATATCGTTCGGCGAAAACGACATGTACGACCCGTGTAACGGCCCTACGATTCGAAAAATTCAAATTTGGTTCCACAAACACCTCGGTGCTGTTCCTATCTTTCCTCGTGGACGAGGATTCTTTCAATATACGTTCGGATTAGTGCCGCATAGAAGGCCTATCAACACAGTCGGTAAGTACCATATTCGAAGGAAAAACGAAGCATTCGTCTCTGTGTCTCTACGTCGCGCTCGCGTCGCGTCGTCGGCCTCCTACGTCTGCAAAACTCTGAACGAAAATTAAAATTATACCGAATAATAACGGACGCGCGTTTTGCAGTTGGTAAAGCCATCAGCGTGCCAAGAATCAGCAATCCCACCAAAGAAGATGTCGAGGTATATCATCAGAAATTTATGACTGAAATTGAAACGCTGTTCAACGAAAATAAAGGCAAATACGACGCGAACGGGGAAGCCGCCGAATTGATCATGGAGTGAAAAAAAGAAAATATAAGGAGGGAAACGTCCTCGCTGCCACGCCGCATGGTTCCTACGAGTACATATATGTACCGATGTACCTATGTAATATGAAGGGTGCAGCTACGGGGAAGAAAAAAACAGTCAATTACAAAAATTGTATATTGGAAAAATGACCTAGGCGTAAATTTAAAAAAGATTACATATGTACAAGTCCATTTTCTAATACCTACATAAATATACCATTATACCATTTTTGTGATAGGCTGCTTTTTTCCCTGTAGCTGTACCCTTCATATTACTGATACTGATACTGATATAAATATATATTTTTTTTGAATATACTCGTACGTACATGTACATACATATATTTATACATGTTCTCATTTTGATAGCAGATATGTATCATTACCCGAACGTTACGTATAGATACGTCGTGTCGGCGTCGTACCTTACCTTATCTCACCTTATCTCACCTAATCTCACCCAATCTCACCTATTGTCTGTAGTCACACTTGGAGTTACAATTTACGAATGTAGAATACGTGCCTACCTAGACCGTAGAGACCCAGCAGATACATATTACACATTGTATAGGTCTTAGGTACCTAGTACCTACCTATTCAACGTGTATGTAAGTACCTACCATATATTATACAGTATGTACAAGTACCTACATACCTAAATACATATACCTACATATGTACCTATTACCTATACGTATTGTACCGTACCGAGTAGGTACTGCGTACTGCAAAGTGGGCGTGGGCGGGCGGGCGGGCGGGCGGTACCTACACCTACACCTACTTAAAACGATTACCTAAATAGGTAGGTATACTTATCTTGAGACGTACAGTGGTAGGTAATAGGTATAGTCAAGTTGACCGACTGCGATGACCATTACCTATGTTTCTCGAGCACAGCGAATCCAAGATCGCTAATCGGTAGGTAAATTGTATTCGTAATATTCGCATTCAAAGGTTCGCGCTGATATATTTTTCGCGTACTGTAAGTATGCAACAAGCCAACAACCGATACAGGCGCCAGCACCAGCACGAAAAATGCTGCACAACTGCACAACTGCACGGTTGGGGTTCTCTAAAGTGAGCTTCCTATCATTTTTACGAGTGTACGAGTATACCTACAAGAACCGTATGTATGTATGTGGTTCCTTAAGGGTCATTCCACGTCAGTTCGTACGCAAAGTGGTGGGGGGGGGTCAGAAATTTTTTTTTTTCATTTTTTTAATGTTGGTAGACCTCGATGAGAGATGACGAATGCCGCAAACTGCAACTCTCAAAGTCTCAAAGTCTTTTTGGAGGGCTGCCACGAGCATTTAAAGTTTTGAGGTACCTAACGTTGGATATGATGAATTTGGGGCGTGGATAACTCGAAAACCATGATGGGTTGAAAGTTGAAACTTTTTCTAATGTGTAGGGCCTTTGAAGAGCTTTTTGACGATTTTTTGAAAATCAGTGTTGCCACTTTTTTAACACGAAAAATTAGACGTAAAAGTTGAAAAAGACATTTCCCTATGATGTCAATCGCAAAAAAATCTGAAAAAAAAAAATC
The DNA here is from genome assembly GCA_033439095.1 of Pseudococcus viburni. Lineage (NCBI taxonomy): Eukaryota > Metazoa > Arthropoda > Insecta > Hemiptera > Pseudococcidae > Pseudococcus > Pseudococcus viburni. The sequence goes on along the minus strand of JAVBJF010000476.1, from coordinate 488 downwards.
TGTAAAGTACAACTTTACATGCTGATTATTATATTAAAAAACTGAGATGACGTTATTTCGTATATTCGAGAAAAAAATCCAAAGATTGGAAGAAAATAATTTTTTTTTCAAAGGTCAAAATTGTGTTATTGTGTAAATTAGTTATTAAATGTTAACATCAAGAGTTGAAAAAAAAAACATTTTGGCATCAGAATTTCTCATTTGGTTACTATAAAATGTTGTTTCAACTTTCAACCCATCATGGTTTTCGAGCTATCCACGCCCCAAATTTACCATAATTATCCATCTTTACCACAAATAACCGAGCTCCAAGAGCGATCCGAGTGTAAAATCGCCAGGTCCTTTTTTCGCCCCAAAAAGTGATGATTTTTGGACGAAAAAATTTTTATCGCCGGATCGCGTTTGGAATTGGGCTATAGGCTGATTTTGGGTCGCTGAACACGAATCCGGCGTCGGTTTTTTTTGTTGCGATCCGGCCATTTTTTGGA